>WEKW01003189.1:264-16215 GCA_013389905.1 Sula dactylatra | reverse complement strand
CCGGCTCGGCCACCAGCCCCTGCTCCGTCCCTGGAGGCGTCTTTGTCTTGCTCTGGGGTGGCAGGAGAACGCCGGGAGCCTTACAGAGATTCCTGCAGTTGGTTCTTCCTTTTCAGAAATTTGAAGAAAAGCCCAAAACCCTTTTGTGAGGAGAGGGCATGAAACAACTTCTGATGAGTTGCAGATTGTAGTTGGTTACAGCCAGCTGTAAAGCTGCTTGATGTTTGCGGGATCCTTGCTGTGGACTCCGTGTCTGTGCGGTGGTCCCACAGGACAAACCCGCCCGTGGCGCTGGTGTCCGTGGCCGTGAGGGAGCGGGGCTGTTGTTGGGCGCTCTGCCCTGGGAGCTTACTGAGCGCATTCACAGAGGAACGCAGGCCTCGCGTGTAATGAAGTTTCTACAAGTTCTGGGAAAAGCAATAGCTAGGTAGCTGGATGGGCGAGAGGGACCCTAATTTGTGATTCCTTCCCACAGTAAGGGTTTTACCTGTCTGTTATGCGTTCTCTTTGGCAACAGCTGGCTTGTCATCGCTGCCATCGTAGCAGTAATAGGAGGCGCTGTGTTTCTTCTGCAGCTCGCAGAGCAATGTTTTCATTCTACAGTGGATGTAGTAATATAAATATGTACACGTGCACTCTTTTTTTTAGGCATCTTTACCAAAGTGCTCGTGGAAGGTAATATATGAAGGTTCTCTGTAACGGGTTTGGATGTCCTAGCTACTGAACTGTGTGCTCTGTAATTCTGACCATCCCAGTAGATCTCCTTAACAAATTGTATATTTGTTTGGCTTTGCTCTTGTATAGGAGCTAGTGTGTAATATTCACCTGTACTAAATGTTAAATCTACTGAAGTCTGATAATATGCTGTCATTTTGTAATTGGCTAGAGATGGCTGTAACTCATACTTCAAAACTAATAAAACTTAAATCACTTTTGCAGAATAGAATATATAACTTCTACTTAATAAAATCCATAGTTTCTTTCTAGTAGGTCATATATAATAAGTTTTCCAGAAATTTTGGAAAGCTAGCCCTTGTGTTGTCTGGGTCCCCTGTAGACCTGCTGGTCTGTGCTCCCCAAATCATACGTCTCCTACGGACCCCTTCTCTTCTTCTGCAAAGTATGTAACAGTGCTGTCTGGTGGGAGGATAAAGCAAAAGGGCTAAGAGAGTAGCTGTAATCGAAGGGAATTAGAGTTAATACATATCATTTAGAGAGAAGATGGGGAAAGAAAAGATGGTTTATGGCTAAGTTGGAAAAGGAGGGTAGATGAAGGTTCTACTTCTGATCTCCAGTAATTGCCATTGTGGCTTTAAAACAGAATGTATCTCTGTGCTTTCTGAAAAAGGTTCTGATGGAAAGACTTAAACCTAAAACAGGTATGGTTTTCCCAACTTGCATCTCCAGGTCTAGTAAGAAAGGTTATTATTCTTTTTAGCCTGTTTTTTTCTATGTTGCTAGATAATAATGGCTAGCTGCATCATCACAATTACAGCTTCTTTCCAGTGTGTGTCAGAAGCACTATGACTGAAGGCATCTCTTCAGATGAATTTTTCATCCCAGTGTAATGAAATTTGTTGTTCTTATGTTTGGTGTAGTGTGATTTTTGGGTTTTTTTTTTTTTGTTATTTCTAATCTTTACTTAAGCTCTGTGACAAGCTGATTCGAAGTTGCGATTTGAAATAAAAAAGTATTAAAAAGAGGGAGGGATCTTCTTACTCTTGCTATGAATAAAACTTACTTGGCACAAGACCATGACATCTAGAAGGTACACGACGGATTGCAGACTAAGAAGCTACGTTTGGCTCCAGCAATCAGTAAGAATCTGTCTTCGGCCGCTGCCAGAGAAAACATAATTTTGCAGATATGCCTTTCATCTGATCCAATGTGGCCAGGTTTATAAGAAAATAAAGCTGATTTCCTCCTAGGGTGCTATCCATTAAGTAATTTAAAATTATTTCTGCACAATTTATGTTCATTTTATGTGCAAAATGTGTTTTGCTGTATTGGCATAAGTAAGGTAACTTAGAATAATGAACAAATATACATTTCTCTTTTTTGAATCATCAAAAAAAGAGTTATAATCAAAAAGAAAGCTTAGCAGAACAGGAAAGTCTTACCCACGTCACTCACAGTTCTGACACGTGAGAATGGAAATTAATGATACAAATCCTGAGCCCTTATACAACTGTGTATAATTACTTAGCAAGTGTAGCTACTGTGTAAAAAGTTTTATCAAGTGAGAAATAGGGGTTTTTTTGTTTGTTTTGTTTGAGGGGGGAAGCTAACCATCGAACAGCAAAACAAGATTAAAACCAGTGACGAATTCAGTTTTCTGCATGATTAGTTAAATTTTTCACCTGATTAGTTGCCCTTAGTAGACAGCTGCAACTTTTTGTGCAGTTTATAACATTCATATAACCCAAAAAATGTCATTTCCCAGAGTGGGTTTTTTGTCTCTTCATTGTGCCTGTGAGCTATATGAATGTTGTATAGACATGCAAAATATTTCTGAGTTTTAGGGTGTATGATTCTTTTTGTGACTTTTTTTTAAAAAGACAATATCCCACTATAGTTGCTCTCATCATCCAACTGTAGTGAAAATGAGAAAATTACAGAGGAACAGGTGGCGAGTGAAAATGTGAGATGCTGCCTGAATTGAGGACTGAGTGATGTGACTGTGGATCGTGATGATGAATACGGGGCAAGAGCAGTAGCTGGAGAACATTCAATACGGAAAGGTTGTTCTTCTAAAAGGAACCTTGGTAGACTTCAAAAATATCCTGAATTATGACAATGTGGTAAATGGGGTCTCAAGGGTACCGCTAAAGTGCTATTTTTTGTCAGTGAAATTATATGCTGCTTACTTCTCCAGTGTAGAGTTGACCTATGTTTACTGTCTGACCTGGAGTATCCGGTATGTTTACCCTGTGTTGAATGGGCTTCATTTTCAGGCATTCACAATTTTCCCCATCCTATTCTTTGAGTGTTTAAACAGTGGTGTTTTGAGTAGGTGTATGAGCACTACTGAATGTCTCGAAAGAATGTATTTGCCTTAGTTTAAGCTTAACTGGATGATTCTTACACCCCTGGAGATGAGTGTTGTGGAGGGGTGCTTTCCAGGGTATGTATTTGGCTCAGTTCCAATGCCAACCGTGATTCTTGGGGGGACAGCCTGCATTTATTTCACTTGTTTAAAAGCATGCAGAAGCTAGCCAGCATCATGGGGGGGAGGGAGGAGGAACATTGCTTGTGCCAGAGAGTGATAATTATGGAGCACGTGTTTGGCACATTTAATGGATTTTGAGGATACCACAATACTGAGCTGAATTTCAGCATACCAGATACTCCTACTGCATGTCAAAAGTACACAGACTTGCAAGGGAGAAGCATAACTAGCAGCAGGGAAGGACAGCAGAAAGCCTGCTGGCTGACTGCAGGGCTGTACTACCAAAGGTCATCTCCAGCTGCACCCTGAGATGGGGTCAGGCTGACGCAGACTTAAAAAAAGCATGCTACTATTTTGTCAGAGTTTGTGTACTGCATTGTGGTCCTGTTGTGCTTCTTGAATAAGCAATACTTGGCCCATACTGTATTGTCAGTTAGTTGTCAACAGGTTTTATGTATCTGAATAGACACTATTGATTTTTAGAACTTTCTTGCCTGTTTGCAAGAGTAAGGTGAAACTTAATTTTACTAAAGCCAAATGTGACTTCTTAGAATAAGTATCTTAAAGCAATGCAAAATACCAACTGAAATAGATTGGTCACAGGTCTCTTACAATGTGTGTCTATGTATAATATCAGTATGTGTCCTGGTTTTGGCTGGGATAGAGTTAATTTTCTTCCTAGCAGCTGGTATAGTGCTGTGTTTAGGATTTAGTATGAGAATAATGTTGATAACACACTGATGTTTTAGTTGTTGCTAGGTAGTACTTACACTAGTCAAGGACTTTCCAGCTTCTTATGCCCTGCCAGCAAGAATCTGGGAGTGGGCAGAGCCAGGACAGCTGACCTGAACTGGCCAAAGGATATTCCATAACATATGACATCACGCTCAGTATATAAACTGGGGGGAGCTGGCCTGGGGGTGGTGACCACTACTCAGGAGCTGGCTGGGCATCAGTCAGCGGGTGGTGAGCAGTTGCATTGTCTGTCAGTTGTTTTGTATATTCTTTTATCATTATTATTATTTTCCCTTCCTTTTCTGTCCTATTAAACTGACTTGATCTCAACTCTTTAATCTTTTTATTTTTTATTTTTCTTCTTTCCTCCATCCAGCTGGGCTTGGGGAATGAGTGAACAGCTGTGTGGTGGTTTGCTGCCTGCCCGGTGAAACCACAATAATATACATAGTCCTGAGAATAGCTCAACTGACCTACCTTTGATGGAGTAGAAAGCAGATGTAATTTATTAGAAGGAGGGGGGAAGGGGGACTTTTTAGGAGGACGTGTGTCACTTGTGCAGTACCCAGGGAAACCTGTGCTGCCTCTCAGGCTTTGTGCTCCCAGTATGGGAGTGGAGCCTATAGCTCCTATTGGCAGTGGAGTTCTCTTCCCTGGGAGAGCTTTTGTGGTCTCTTGTGGGATGAGAGAGAATGATCTAAACAGAATGTAGATAATAGTTTTGATACAGCTTTAGAGATGTCTTTGGAGGATTTATTTTGAAAATTGAATCAGTTCAAGAAACTGCATGATAATGTCTTGGTGAAAGTTCTCTCTTTTTTTCTTAACCCAGGCTGAGCATGTATTCTCTCATTTGTTTTCCTCTAAGCCTCTCTCTTCAGGATCCTTCTTGAGGGCAGCGTTTGAGTTGGGAGGACTTCTTGTGGAATTTCAATCTAACATACTGTTAGGTTTGAAGGGAAAAAAATAGATAAGTGATGAAACTCTTAAATAATCCCTCAAAGATGCTCATAATGCATGAAGTGGATCAGGTGGAAACTATTTCTTTTACGACCCTCAAGCAATTAGCAGGATCTTGATAATAGGTATGGTACAGACTAATGACAATATGAAGATACAGTTATGTAAACTTGAAGGAACTGTTAAAAAATGATTGTTGCCATTATGGCTCATGATAAATGAGCAGTGACAGTGTGAAAGCAGGATTTCAAGAATGATGGTGCTATGCAAGGCTTTGTGTGAAGGTTGCTTTTGTTGCTGTGAGGGTTTACAGAATCTGTCAGTCTTTGGAATAGGGTCAGTGCGCTAAGTTAAGTCAGTGGTGGACTGGTCTGAGAGCACTAAAGGTCATCTGGGGACGTGTGCTGCCAGCCTCTTCACTGATAGTCACTGCAGCTTGTCACGGTCAATGATAAAGGGTCTCCTACTGTGGTGGGGAAACAAGGCTGTCCTACCTAAGTAAAGGTCAAAGTGTACCTACTTGAAAATTGAAATTATGCCAGAAGGCAGAAAAAATATTCATGATGTTATCAGCCTAGGGTTTCTCTGGGGAGGGAGGAACTTATATTTTGCCTCCAGAATGAGGCATCAGCAAAGCCAGCCCTCTCTCCCTTCCCTTCTCTGCTCCCACCCTCCCAAGCAGCAGTATACTATTTCTGGTTTTGAGCATAAGCAGATGGTCAAATAACTTTAAATTCAGATTGGGGGACTGCGAGCCAAATACTGTGTCCTTTACATTTTGTATTGCAAGTTCACTGCTTGTTAGTACAGATTGATTGTATGAATTTTAAATTATGTGGGTTGCAGACATTCTTTTGATTGTATTACACTTAATGCAAATATTCAAATGTTGGGGTCAGTGTGATACCAAACCAGTACCATGCATCAGCAAGACAAAATATGTATTGAAGAAGTACTGATCCTTTTTTTTCTTTGCCCATTAATGCCCTAAATAGTAACAGTCTAACGAAAAAACCAATTTTGTGTATTTGGCTGGTACTTCAAAAGACGTGGAGAAGGGAAACTTTCAGGAGAACCTATTAACAAAGCGTAGAGATTCAGCACATCACGATTCCATGAAGCACTTAGCTTAAACCAACCTTCTTTATCTTTTTGAGGTTTGTCTTCATGTTCCTGTGGATCATCTCTTCCTGTTGTCAAGGACCCTTCTCTCTACAAGCTCCATTCTGTTTCTTTCTCTGAGGTTTTTATTATCCTGCAGGTGGTCTAAATTGCGACGGTAAAGTAGAAGGTGGTCTTTGCCCACCGTCACACTTAGCTTGGTGTAGGCATGGACGTGATGCCTAGTATCTGGTTAGTCTTTCCTGCATTCTGGCACAGTGATTGCTCTTTCTTCTGCTTTATCTTTATACTGCTGTTTGTCATGCTTGTGTTCTAGATTTTTGCATGCCCTTTGCATTGCAGAAATAAAAGTCTGTTTTTGCGGTGGATTTGCAGTTAAGTCTTTGTTGTCCTTTTCCTTTACATAAGATGCATTTCAGGACCTGCTTCTAAGGCAAGGACGCAACTAGCTTATGTGGTGTCAAAGCTGTGTGTTAATTCAGTGTGAGCCTGTTATTCTCTTGACCATAATTACTATGTGTATGGTAGAATCTGTTAAGCATGTGTGCCTGACAGGAATAACATTTCAGGGACTGGGTTTCTCCTGATCTGTGGTGTGTGGGTTTGTTTGTTTGTTTGTTTGTTTGTTTTTTTTTTGAGTAGGAGTTTGCTCAAGTCTTTGCTCAAGCCTCCCATTGTTTCCTTACAGCTTGTGGCAGGTTTGGGTTTTTTTTTTTTCCTCAGATTAACTTTTCCCTGATGTGTAGCTGCACCTGTTTCCCCATCACCATCATGGGGTAAAAAAATTTGGTCAGGTTCCATGTTATTTTCCTTTCTTGTCTCATGGAAACCAGACTACATAGTTGACTACCTAACCTATGAACTTCTGGGAACACCCTGCTAGCTTTCTATGAGTCAAGTTTTGTTAGCTTTTTTTGTTTTCTGTATCCACCCTATGAGGATAATATGTGATGCTAATTAATATATCTCAGCTTTTTGGTTTCCCTCTCAAATGTGTTTTGCTATATCTTCACCAGGCAATTTAGTGGCCTCCTGCATATTAACAGGATCTCTGTCTTTTGCCTGCGGTGCGCTCAAAATCTGACTCACAAAGGTGCATGACTGGTTCCAAACTTTCAGTCCTTTCTTCCATGAATTATTTTCACAGGTGTTCTTACAAACTGGTAGCCAGTTAGTGGTAGGGGATACACTATTCCTTTCATTTTTATTTGCCCACAAATAGGCAATATTAATCTGGCCTTATTTCAGATGGATGTTGCAAGGCTTTCTTATTGGTCTAAATTTGGTCTTCTAAAAATATATTGGAATAAGTCTCTAGAGTCTTCATGTGAACTTTTTCAAACTCTTCAGTAGTAATTTATTGATAACAATATTCAACCCTTTTTAATTTTTTCAAAATTCATTTTATATTACTCTGTCTCCAGATGAGTATCCTTTTTGCATCTTGTCAGGGAGATGTATCTACACCTTTGTCTTTGATAAGGGCAGTGCAGTCTAGCATAAGTCTCTTAATTGCCAGTTTTATTTGCAGGCTTACTAGACAACAGAATCTCTAGCAGTTCTGGGATCTGATACTCTCTGTTGTGGATTAGCAAATTACTCAATTTTGTAGCACAGATTCAACTAAGAGTGTCAAGGGATGTGGTCCATGTTGTCCAAGGTGGTGGTGGTCTTCACTATAGGGTTAGTTTTACTTTCTTTCTGCTGTGGTAGAAGTATACTATGTTCAAAGTTTATGCAGAATTTGTGGTTCCACTACTAAAAGCATGGCAGCTGTACTACCTTGGGAACAGATGATGCATTATGAACGCTTTTTTTTAATTTTTGTTTTTGCATGCATGCATATGGTTATTTCTCTCCAGGTATGGAACTTATGGCTTTCTACTTCAGGATGCATTAAAAGAAAACGCTGGTTTGTTATGTGTCACTGTATCAAACTTCAGTGTGACCATCGCTATAGGCTGTTCAGTTTTGTATTTCTGTTTGAGTATGAATTCACACCTTGTTTTAGAAAGTTTTTAAAAAAAAAAGTATATTTGAGTTTTAACTGTACTATAGCAGGCCACAATGGTCTCTCTCTCTCTCAAAAAAAAGTCTCTTGAATATAGCATGTGGAACCTAGTATTTCTCACGAACAAATTAATGTGTTTAGGTGTTTGAGTAACTGCAATATTCCTTACACTGGAGTCCTAAGATATTTTTTCCCTCTCCTTTCTATCTCAGCTTTAATTTTTCTCCAAATTGATTTTGTCACCTTGAAAGATACCACGTGCGTAAGAGTGTCTAGTCCTATGATGTACAGAGTACCGGTCAGGAGTGCCTTTGGAGCTTAGTGGTGCTGTTGCCTGCATCTCTGCAACAGTTGCTCAGACATAGAGTTAGGGTTCGTTTTTTTTCCTGAAAACGCTGGGATGAATTGATAATTGTTACATTCCTTTGTTTTTCTGTTTTGTGATTGTGTGCAACCCTTATTTAGTGGAGTAAATGAGAATTAAGGAAGCTGCAGGCTACTATGCAGAAAAAATATATAGGGTTTGAAAAGCCTCTAAGGCAGGATGGTTTGTTCAGATTCCTTGGTAGATGTGTATGGCACTGAGAAGTCTTCGTTGTTTGCTTTCCAAAGGGAGCATCTAATTTATGTTTGCTGAGTGGAATTTTTACTGAATATTTATAAACTTCCTTCTAGACTGTTAAAATATTTGGTTAGAGATCAATCACAATCAAGCTGCCTTAGTATCACCCCTGTTTTGGAAATCTTTGTGCTTTAAATCATGCACATTTCCTTACAGAGCTGTTGGTGAATCTGAAATTTGGACATGTAACCAAAAGGTTCTTTGTGGTTCATGGCGTTTTAATCTTTGCTTGCTCATGATTTTTTCCTAGTCTTAGGCCTTCTTTAAAAATGAAATTATCTACTTACATATGTCATTGCATCATCTAGAAGCATCAGTTATGTGGGGCTTTGCTGTGACAGTGTGTGTAAGGATGACTTGTTTACTCACTGTTTGCATCTTTCAGATGTGTGTTGTGGTTATTTTCTGTGTATCATGGCAATTTTCTTAGTGAATAACACTTCAATATCTTAGGTAGTTTACTCTTCTTGGGGCTATATGCAGATTAGCGTTCTGTGGATGCTGATTTTTTTTTAATGAAAATAATAAGCTCTATTGGTTTAGAGTAATTGATATTCATTATACTATGCTTTTTGTTTATTTTCTATCTAGTAGCTGCAGTCATGAGGCAGGATGCTTTTGTGAAAGATGTTATTTGCAACCTGCTCTGACAGGTTACAGTACAAGATGACAAACTTAAGGCACTCTTCTTGATCTTGACAGCACTCCAAATTGTTATGTTGTTCATCACAAGGGGTACTCAGTGCCTTCAACATCTGTTGAAATAACTTCTGTTTCTCTAAAAGTAACTCAAAGTAGACAAAATTAGACATACATTTGTGCAGGAGACAACTGAAAGTCCATTGTACTGTTATTTCTATCATGGATCAGATCTTCCTGATTTACAAACGCTTGATGAGTTTGAACCTTGTATTCTATGGATGTTGTAGTCTTTTATGACAGAGAATAAACAGTAGGGTGTTTGTTGTTGTGCAATGTGTTTACATATTTTTCTCAGGCTTTTTTTTTCCTGCAAAATGGGAAATAATTTAAAAATATTTTGAAGAAGGGATAGAGAAGCTGATGACAAATTTTACCTTATATTGACATAATTTTATTTTGGGCACTGTGTCTAACCCGATGCATTTTTAAAAGCAGCATGATAAGACCTACTTGAAAGGCTTTAAAAGGGGTGAAAACCCCCTTCATTTCTTTATTTTGTTTAACATCCTGGAGGTCTCTGTTTCTATTTGACTTATAGAAACAACAGAAGCTTTCTTGATTGAAAGAGATACATAGCTGTTGGCTTATTTATAGTGTTTTCTTCAAAATAATTGAAAGCAGATCTGAAATGTAAAGGAGCTCTTGCCAAAGATCTGCAAATGTAAAGTCTGTTCAAGACAAAAGAAAAGCCTTTCTGTAATCTTCTTGGTGAGCTTCAGTTGTTTCTTTGAGTCAGAAACACTGTCTAGGCTTGCTGTAGGTAAGTGCTGCACAAACAGGAGTGTACAAACAAATCAGTATGGATTCACACTGATCTCTGATCTGCATTTGAGTCTGTTTTGAACACAAACTACTCACTGAATCATGTTCACTAGTGCTTTTTTTCTGTATAAATGTGTTGTAGTTTAGGCCCAGCTGGCAACTGAGCAGCAAATAGCTGCTTGCTCACACCCCCCGCCCCCTGGTGGGATGGGGAAGAGAACCAGAAGAGCTACAGTAAGAAAACTCGTGGGTTGAGATAAGAACAGGTTAATAATTAAATTATAATTATAAATTGTAATGAAAAGGAAAACAACAAAAGAGAGAGAAACAAAACCCAGGAATAACAGTGATGCAACTGCTCACCACCTGCCCACCAACGCCCATCCCATCCCCGAGCACCAGTCGCTGCCCCCTGGCCAGCTCCCCCCAGTTATTATACTGGACATGACGTCATATGATATGGAATATCCCTTTGGCCAGTTGGATCAGCTGTCCTGGCTGTGCCCCCTCCCCTCCCAGCTGCTTGTGCACCCGGCAAAGCATGGGAAGCTGGGAAAGTCCTTGACTACTGTAAGAACTACTTAACACACTGATGTTTTAGTTGGTGCTATCAACATTAGTCTCATACGAAATCCTGAACATAGCACTATACCAGCTGCTAGGAAGAAAATTAACTTTATCCCAGCTGAAACCTATCCTATACTGAAACTTTATTCTATAGCTGAGACCAGGACAAAATGTTATGCTCCTAGCCTATACTTAATAAGTTCATTGCATTTTTTAACTTCTTATGCTCTATCTTAATCAAAATTTTACATTGTCTAAATTGCACATTTCAGATGCAAGATAAGAAGTATCTGCTCTGTAGGAGTTCAGAGCTTATTCTGATAAATGAATTGGTTCTTATTGTCACCGCCAGACAAGATCTTGGATTGTTTGGCCTTATTTAAGAAAAATCAGATCTTTTCAGGTTGCTGTTCCTGAATCCAGAATGTAATCATTAGCCAGCTGCACAAGGGGATGGCAGCAGGAAGGGCCATTCAACAGTTACTTGAATCCTTCTGAAGTATGTGCTGGCAATACAGGCTTTAGTGTCTGAAGAGATCTGAACTATTTTATGCCAAATAGGATGTGAATTGTTAAGGTTTGTTTTTCTGTTTCAACAAAAAAAACCTACTGAACAATATTTTAGGGCATCTTTTGCATGGAAGTAGTGGATGTTCCTCACAGTTTACTTATGGTTGCTTGAAGTGCCTTTGAGTGTTAGCTAATTTTGAGTAAATGGGAGGTAAACTAAGAGCTACTTATTAGCTACTAATGACTAGTGCAAACTAGCAATTGTAGTTTTAGTTCAGGCTATATTTTATTTCTCAATGTTTCCCATGACCCTTAGCTGTTTTGTTTTGCTTATTCCAAGACCATGGTTGGTGCAAGTTGAAGAAACAAGACAGAGTCTCTAGCATTCTCATTAACAATAACACAACAAAAGAGTAAGATTATGACAAAATTTTGATAGGTAGATAACAAATTATTTGTCCTATCACTCAGACAATTCTTATCGCTAGTGGCCTGGTATAGAAAAGGAGGAGTTTGTGTTTTAACTTTCTTCTAAACTTGGTGGTTAATGGTGAGAAAAAGAATTCATTTTTTTGCAGGTGTCTTCAGTCTGAATGATTTGAAAACTTCTGTGAGAACAGTCTCTTTCTTGGAAATTGTAGCTAACATATTTAAGAGTTGTCCACTGTTCTGTGGAGTTTTTGCAGTTGATAAAGGAGAACTAGTTTGGAAGAACTGCTATAATATTTAATATTATCACTGTTATAATGAAGGCCAGATAATGTATTTAGCACCTGTATGTNAAAAAAAAAAAAAAAAAATGTATTAACCAACATAGACATAAAGGGCAGGGAAGTCTGCATACTATAAGAATGTAATACTTAAAATGATAATTGATATGTTAGCTTCAGGATTTTTGCTAAAATTAATGTATTAATTGGACTTTTCTAATGGATTTCTTCTTCCCTAGGCACGAGCTTTAACACCTCAGACAGCAGAAACAGATGCAATAAGATTCTTGGTTGGAACACAGTCTCTTAGATATGATAATCAGGTAATTTTTCTGTCAAATGTCAGTTGTAATTTTTTTCCTCTTTTTTTAATATTGTTCCAATACCATTCCTCCTCCTTTCTCCCCCCCGTTGAGTTTGAACATTAAGTGATAGTCAGGTTGAAGACTTATATGAGTAGAATGTAAGAAAAATAGGTGAATGAAAGCTGTGTGTATTTACTGAAAATTAAATTAGTCTTCTAAATTGATGACTAAATCAGATTGGTTTAGTAAAGGAACTGCCATATTTTTGTTAATTTAAATCTATAGATTCTCTAGAGCTGTCTTTAAACCACAGAAGCAATGCAAAATAAAACAAAAGTCTTTAAGCCTTGATTGGATCTAATGGGACTCCTGGTACGTGCACAGTTCTGTGTATGTGAAGCTTCATAAATTGGATTTTTCATTATTAATTATTGTCAATCAGCTATGTCCTTTCTGATCATAAGTTTAACAACAATTTAAAATTTGAGTTACTTTCATGGCTCACCTTCTATTGGGCTGTTCCTTCTGCAGTTAAGAGTACAATACTGCTAATTGTACAGCAATTTCAGTTTTTGTGACTAAATTTCAGTAAATGCCTTCATATTGAAAGAAGATCTTCAGGCCAGAAGAGTTAGAAGGCTGTACTGAGTGCAGGTGCAAGGCTTTAGTAGCAGGGGAGCTGCAGTGGTGGCCTCTGCGAGAAGAGGCCAGGAGTTGCCTGTGCCAGACATGGCTGGTTCCAGTGAACCCACCACAGTGCACAGCCTGGTAGCGCCTCTGTGAAAATATTTGAGAGAGGGGAGAAAATGCTGGATGGAAAGAGGAGGAGGGAACAAAGACTGAGAAACAGTGGAGGAAACGGCAGAGGGAAGACCAAGGTCAGGAGGAACTGAAGGTGCCCCATAGTGGAGCAGGTATCCACTGTAGCCTGTGGAGCACCTGTGCTGGAGCAGCTGGATGTTCCTGAAGGAACTGTGGCCCATGAAGACCCCATTCTGGAACAGAGGAAAAGAGTGAGATGTAAAGAACATCTGAGAGAAAACACTATGTACTGACCATAACCACCACTGCCCCACACCCCCTGTGCCACTTGAAAGGGTATAGAGGAGTCTAGAGTGAAGTTAAGCCTGGAAAAGAAGGGAGAGAAGATTTAAGGTTTGTCTTTTTCTTTCCCACTACCCAAATTAGCAATGACAATTTTAATTGGCAATGAATTAATTAATTTCCCCAAGTCAAGTCTGGTTTGCCTGCAACAGTAATTGGTAAGCGATCTCCCTGTCTTTAGGTTGGTCCATTATCTTTCTCATTCCTATTCTTCCTATTTTTTTCCCCTGTTCTGCCTGGGGAGATGAAGTGCCTGGCTGGGAGTCTGGCTATTAGCCAAGGCTTGACACCCACCACAGAAACTCCTGGAATGGGGACAGTCACTGAAACTGGTTTGTAATGAACTGTACAAAACTAACTAGGAACCATAGCTCTGGGAGATGTGAGCTGTCAATTCCCAGTGAGGTTTTGAGTTTGTTACTCAATGATAATACTGGACAAGGCTCAAGGGGGGGAAAAAATATTCAAAGGCATAAGGGGGATGGACTATTCAGTTTCTTTACATTTCAGGTAACACTTGTGAGACCAATAACAGAAGAAGTGGCATGACAAAGTTAAAAATAAAACCACAAAAATATGTTATTGATTATGCTGTCTCAGATGGTCTTAAGACATTTGGTTATGATGTGGTTTCTATATGTTTTTTTACTTCTTGGTTTAACTAATTGTATCAACTGATACAAATTTGTAGTTGGAGGATGTTTCACACTCATCAGTTGATATCCAGCAGATCTTCAATAACTTAAATGTTCTGATTTAGGTCAGTTGACTGGGAATATACTATGTATTTTAGAAATATTTCTATATAAACTTATTTCCACTTTGAGTGTACTTTTCTTTTTCCAATGAATAAGATTAATAATGGACGTGCAGGATGCTTCCTACGGTATTAACAAATGTTTGGGGGTTATTGGCCTCTAGCTGTGCCTCAGGCCATCAGCTCCTCTCAGCTAGTTGCTAATCCCCAAGAAGTGCCGTAGGCCTCAAGTCATTATTGCTTAATTCAACACTAGGTTCTCTAGATTTGCTTAAAAACTTTTTTAGTTCCCTAACCTAACTTGCAAGCTGGCTTGCAACCTCTAGGGCTTGGCCAAGTGCTGCACAGTGAGAGGTTTCTTACACAACGCCATCATGTGCAGAATATTTCTTCTCTTCTGGTCATGGACAGGTGCAGTGCAAATAAAAGAGCAGTAGTTGTACAGCTGGCATGGTAACTTCTGCCTCATTGAGGTTTATTGCTGTATGAAGCAATTTAGGCATTCAGAGGAGATCTGGTGAAAATATTTTGCTATTAACACTGGTATTTCAAAACAAAGGAAAATGTTTGTAAGATTTTGTATTCTGTCAATATTTGAGGTATTAAGTGTGTAGTACTTGGCATTTGGTCCTCATAACTTGCTGGAAACTGTTAAAGTAGTTCCTTTTTGATGCAAAATCTGTGCTCTACACAGTGTAGTCTTAGAACTTTCATCCTCAATACTTGTTGCTGAACTGTGGCTTTTTTTATACTGTTCTTAGTTCGGTGCATTTAGTGTATGCTCTGGAAGCATATAAAGGAAGTATACATCACTTATTTTTTTCTGATCTCTCTCATTCTCCGAACTCTCCAAGTTATTTTCAGAAGTCTTATGTTTTAGAACCTAAAATACTTATTTTCATGGGTTACCTTAACTCACGGCACTAAATTGTCACAAAGTAGGGCATTGGCCGAACCAAAATAGTTCCCCAGTTTCCAGTATCTGCTGCCCATGAGTGGCTGATGAAAGAAAATCCATTACAGAGATTGCATAATTGAAGAAAAAAAGAGATTTTGTGTTGAAATTGATTCATTTTAGTCTCCCTTCCGTAGTAATTTCCTTAGCAATTATTAATTCCTCCAGATTTTGAGGAGAATTAAACAATTATTTTTTTTCCTCATTCAAATCTCACTACTTTTTCCTCACTACTTAGATTTGCATTCAGTGGGAGTTTTTCCCAGTGTAATTAGATTAGATTAGTAACTCATTTGTGTAGTTACTGGTAATAAAACCAGTCACTTCTAAGAGGTCTTTTCCACAAGGATCATGTTCCACAAGAGCTATGATTACACATATCATTAACCATTACACTACAGTCATGTTGGGAAAGTTCTCTGTGTGGACTTAGCTTACTTACACTTACTGTTTTCTATATCCTCATCTATGGTGTCCATATGCTGCACTAACTAATCCATGGTAAAGCTCATTTCTACGCTCCAAGAAAAGTTAGAAAGATTATGACTCAAGAACTGAAAGATAACACCCCACAGAACTGAAGTTTGTCCAGTTCTGCCAGACAGTTTTTATAGGTGAATGTTTCTTTCTGCAAATATTTGTCTTCAGGGCATCACACTGGAACGGTATTTGGTACCAGTACATTTTCTATGAAAATTCTTTTGTCCTTATGGAATAATGACTTTGCTAAATAACTATGATAAATACTGTTTATCATGTATTCAAATTAACATGATTAAGAAGATCATTAGCAGAAAAACATTAGGGGAACTTTTGTAGTTCTTTCTGGTAAGCTGATAAGCTTTTTCTGGTAGACTATTGTTTGGTATAGCTGTGAAAGATGTCATTTTCCAACTCAAAGGGTATAAACAGTACCCTTGCATAAGAATTAAATTTCATACTTCCTAAAAGTCTCAGTCT
>WEKW01003187.1:28570-48094 GCA_013389905.1 Sula dactylatra | reverse complement strand
CAAATCCCACCATTCAAATTGACTGCAAATGGTTAGAGAGATGGCTGAGGAAGACAAAGAGGAAAAATGTAAGAGAGAGCCCAGCCACAGGGTCATTAAACTGCAGTTTCTTCTTTGTGAATGTAATTATCCTAATATTTGCTCAATTCAATGTATTGGTGAAGCAAACACTGTTGGGTGTTTTTTGGTTTTGTTTTATTTTAATTCCTCACCTTAAATACTTGAACAGATCATTAGAACCATTTAAAAGGCATTTACTTTTCCTACACATACTCTTTGTTTCCTTTGTGCATTTTGTTCAAGATGGACAAGGCATCTGACCTACCTGACGCAAGAGAGCCCTATGCATTTTCTGAGGCACTCATTCGCTGGCAATCACACTGTCATTCAGAATTTAAAAGCCTTTAGGCAGGAGCATGGGAGAAGTAAGAGCTCCTAAAAGAAAAAAGTGTATACAAGTAACACAGCAAGAACTGCTGCCAATTAAAAATTACATGTGCTACTTCATGACACTGCATGAATTATTGTTATCAAGCCACCTTCACACAAGGACATTTGGGGTTACAACATAAAGAGCTTGTCAAATTACCAGACATCTGGGATTTCACTCCTATGGTATTCCATTGATGTCTCACGCAGGAGAAGTTGCCAGAAAACACAAGTCTGCTCCATTATACATTTAGAGAGTACTCTGCCCTCCACCTTTACAGGAATTCCTTGCTTTTCCTCCTTAAATGGATTCTTCTTCATCCTTCCCATTCAAAAACCATGCAGGGATGAAGTTAGTCACAGCATAAAGCTGCTCAGCTCCAAAAGCTAGTGTTTTATTTTCTCACCAGCAGTCAATTGCACTCAGTGTCCAACTTCCCTTCCTTTGAATATTCCAGACCTCCTCATGNATGGTGCATTACCTTCATATAAAATGTCTCATTCAGTGACCATGGTCTAGACACACTCAGCTGAGACTGAATGCAGCGGGTTCTTGAGCCAGGAATACGCAGGGAGTTTTACAAGGATTAGTTAGAATGTTTTCTTCTGAACCTCTTCCAATCCCCGCCCCTCCACACACACATTTAATAAGCATAGTATATGTGCAGTAAGTGCTCAGATATTCCAGAATTTGTCCAACAATATCTATTTCATGGAGAAACATATTTGTATTACATTAGTTACTCTTGATCCATATCCCAATGAAATCAGTGGAAAGGCTCCCTTTGAAATCAGTAGGAGTTGAGCCTAGGAATTAGCTCTAGTCTCCAGTTAAATGCCATCTACAAAAGATACAGGAATAAGTATAATTTACTGTTCTTGATTCACAAGGAATAGCTTGCTGAAATCACAATTTACTTCATGGCCCTTTGTAAGTGGGGAGGATTTTCAACTTAAAGTTGTGGGATTCATTGTACCACAAACGCCACATGATTAATGGTCTTTCAGAGCCCTTTCACCTCAGACAATAACTTAGGAGGTCTCCATGGGGACTCTTTGTCTGTATCTAGTCTTATAAAGGTCCTGAACTCTGAAGGAATATAATGTTCATTTTCTCTGTTGGTTTATGATTCTACTGTTTAGTCCTTAAATTTCATCTAAAGTTAAACAAACCTCAAGCCTGCCAGGACAACTACAAAAAGCTACATGATACGAACAAGAAAAGTTTTAAGCTATCACCAATAGCCTTTTATACTTGGTGGTTGCTTCATAGGTACCTTAATCTCTTTCACACTTTTGTCACTGTAAATGATCATTGCCGTTGTAGCCAAAACTAGAAGATTTGTTTTATCATTCCCAATTTTCCTAACACTTTTACCCATCTCTATGTTAAATTCGCACCTGCAAACAGTTATTGACTTTTTAGCAAAGCATTTACTATGTAAATATTGTTGTCTATAATACACAACACTTTTTTGTTTCTCCTGTCTGTGACAGAGGCTTCAAGCTACAGCTGTAAATATTTGCCCTTCTGGGAGTTCTCTTACACACTAGTTCCCTCATTAAGATCTTGCCTTCAAAGCTTTTAAGAATCATGCCGGTGTTCCTGTCTCAGAGGTCAGCTATGCTTTCCTCCAATAAGCCTGAGGAGCTTTCTCATGCATTTTTAGTGATGATATCTGTTCCCCCTTCTGTCATCTTCACAGGACTTGTTTGCAATTTCTGAAACAAAAGTTTGCACATATGATCCTGAGGCCAAACTGCATATGGACTCCGTTATTTGTTATGTACAATGTTCTCTCTCACATAAACAGAACTGTAACTAACTACAGGATTCATCTCAGGAGTCTCTAAGAACTGATACAAGATTTAAACTAATTTAGCAAACACTACACCCACCTTTAATAAAGTATGAAATCTGAACACAAGCTTTGCTGCTTTATCAATCTGTTATTCATCCACCAAATACCCATTTGGGTAAGACATCATATGGATGTACACATGTAATCCAGTTTAGCCTTATGAGAAAGTAAATTTATTAGAGTTATTTTGATTTGAAGACCCATTTTGAATCAATTCCTTCTTCACTGATCCCACAAAAAGACAGCAAGTTTTATTGGTCCCCAATGCAACACAGAAAATATCGATCTCATTTAACATACAGCCTGGAACATAACTGTGGAAGCTAAGCAAAACTGTCAGTGAGAATGGGAAGAGCTGGGGAATCATGCCCATCACTGAGACTCAATTACACTACAACTGACAACAGGAAAATTGGGCAATTAATTAGGCTGAATAAGTTCTTGGGAAACAGAGAAGCAGAGAGTGAAACCAGAATGTTTTTTGCTCATGTCAGGTTTCCAGTTCTGGACCTGAAGCTGCTGAGGTTCACATCCAGTTAAACCAACATTAGTCCAATGTAAGTTGGGTAACATGGTTTGGTCCATCAGCCCACACTGCAAAACACAAGAGAAATAAGTATCATGTGATGAAAGCAGGCTCACATAAAGGGGCTTTGGCCAGGAAGGCAGATTGGTTCTTTTTCCTGCTTCCTTAAACACAGTGTGAGTACCTCTGAGATTTCAGTGCTGCAGCTGCATCTGGTAGTCAGAGCAGGACTGGCTAGAAATTCTGGCATTGCACTCCCTAGGAAGGTGTCCAGAAACACTACAACCAAAGCTTGGCAGCTGCAGGATAAAGCTCTCTAGCCTGGTTTCTCAGGCTCTGAATTAGACAAAGCTGAGTTTTGTTTATTCCCTGTTTCATGTCTTGTGTACCACTCTTGGGAGGTTAGCTGCCCAGGTTCAAGGCTAACTTTCATAATGCAACCATCCAGCCTTGAACCACTGAGCTGAGATGCCTCCTACCCTCCTTTTTCCCAGAAGGTGCTTCTAAGGTCAGGGTCTCACCACTGTTCTCTGAGGTACACTGCAGGTACACCTGTGCCGGATCTTGTACCACCCTGATTCTGACCCTGGTCCTGACCTGTTGACTTGATTTTCTGACTTGATATAAGATCTAGCTCATCATTAGGGACTGGCCTTGACATCTGGACTGCTGGCTGAGTCTGGCAACCATCAGCAGACCTGACCTACTTGCTCTGGAACTGGGGACATGCACCCTTTTTGGTAAGGCCACTGTCTACCTTGTTCGCTGTGATTCTCAGCTCCAGGTTCACCTTCTCCTATGGATCAGCATGCCCTTGTTGCTCCTGATACTGTAGATGAGCCAGATCAAACTAGTATTTCTTTTTCCTCTGGTTGTCAAGCTACCCCACAACTCCAAGTTCCAGTCAAAAGAGAAAGAGATCTCCCGCTTTGAGCAATGCAGCTTGCTTACTGAGTAGAAAAAAGAAACCCAAAATAAGCAAATTAATATTGCCCTAGATAAGGTAAAACTCTCTGAATCAAAATAAGCAGAAAATACACAACTTCAATTTTTCCCCTAGTCAGGGGGATCTTGCACTGTGTAGTTGTTACCTACATTTTACTGTATATCATAATGTAACACTGTGTTGTGGTTTAGCCCCAGTCAGCAACTAAGCACCACACAGCTGCTCGCTCACTCCCCCCACCCCTGTGGGATGGGGAGAGAATCGGAGGAGCAAAAGCAAGAAAANCACAAGAGCTGCAACCGCTCACCACCCGCTGACCGACACCGCCAGTCCCCGAGCCGCGCTCGCTCCTTCCCCCGGCCAACCCCCCCCAGTTAACATACTGGGCATGATGTCACATGATATGGAATACCCTTTGGCCAATTCAGATCAGCTCTCTTGGATGTGCCCCCTCCCCTCCCGGCTTCTTGTGCACCCGGCAGAGCATGGGAAGCTGCAAAAGTCCTTGACCAGTGTAAGCGCTACCTAGCAACAACTAAAAACATCAGTGTGTTATCACATATTTTCATACCAAGTCTAAAACACAGCACTATACTAGCTACAGTGAAGAAAATTAACTATCCCAGCTAAAACCATGACACACTGCAATCAACAGTGGTTCAAAGCCCATACAGTCTCAAAGCTCTTAGTAACATGTGACAAGAAAATAAATGTAGAATGTATCTGTTCCTGCATGCTCCTGCATTCTTTTAAAGTTAAGGGGAAACACTGGTTTTTTTCTTAATCTAGGAATGTTAGAAGATTTGACAAAAAATGATCCTTGAAAGGTTTTAAATTAGTGAACAAAAGGCTGTATTATTTAACACTACTGGGAACAAATGCTTGGTCCCCTCTCAAATAGGGTGAAGCTATCTGGTGACTATTAGAGGGAATCTGAAGAGAACCTAGAGCTTGGGTAGCTGAGAAAAAGGTAATCTTAATAATTAAAAGACCTGGTTTTCTGCAATTTACAGTCCTTAGTAAAGTTCTACGTATCATGTAACAAAATGCCGTTCAAAACAGATATCTGATCCACACAAGCTAGCATTCAGGATCTGAGAGTGACCAACAAAGGCATTTCAGCAAGAACTACAAAAATCATGAAGTAGTAAGACTCCACAGTAAGACTTAGTAAGAGTTTGGCTTTATTCACAGCCATTGAAGCCAATGGTAATATGTTCTTTGACTTCAGAGATTACTTACAGAATACTCATATACTAATCAAGAAGCTGAAGTCTTAGAACATCGATTGGAAAATACAATAAATCAAAATCCTCCAATCCCCTAAGAAAACATAACTAATTTCTGTTACAGAATTTGAAACTAAATTTTACTATCCTCCCTCACAGATTTATGTCCTATAATAAGATATAAGATTAATAATGTTGTCCACAAGGTGGCACTTAGAATCCTTGTGAAACCAAAATGTAGAAGGTCCACTCAAAAAAAAATTCATTTCTTACACCTAAACAAAAAGTTTGTATTGCTGTTGTTTTTAAATTAGCCTCTACTACGTGAGTAACAACTACTGCTGTTTTGTTATCAGCAATATGTTCTTAAAATTTATCAGTCAATCCACAGATTTCTTTTTGTTTGGGAGGTATTTTAACCTGAAATAAAATGTTATACAAAACTGAAACAAAGGAGAAACTCTCAAACTGATTATTCTTGCACCATCTGCTCTCCTTGTCTGGAGACCAGGTGGACTTCATTTATCAATCATAAATAAATATTTTAATCCAAATCCTGCTGCCTTTCCTCAAAAGGAATCCTCACTGACTTCAAAGCTGACATCAACTGGAAATTTGCCAAGTCACAGGAGTCGGCCTCTTTATGGATTTGACAAGGCAGAATTATGTCAATTCCATGGTCTTCATAATCCAAAATTTACTAACAAATTTAAATGACTTTTGGTTTTAAGTGTATCAAACAGAAGTATATTCTATCTTCTTCCACTCGCTTGTATTTTTGTGTAAAATTAAATCACTCCCACTGAGTGTGCGGAAATTAGCAGAGAAAGATCAAATTAGGGAGGACCTGAGAAATTTCATGTACACAAATCTTTGGGACTAGATGGGATGCAACCAAGGGTGCCAATGGAGTTGGATGACATCACAGTGAGGTCATGGTGATTGGTGGCAATGCCCAATGACTGATGTCCTGGTTTCAGTTGGGATAGAGTTAATTTTTTTGATAGTAGCTGGTACAGTGCTGTGTTTTGGATATAGGATCAGAATAACATTGATTAACACACTGATGTCATTGTTGTTGCTCAGCAGTGCTTACACTAAATCAAGGACTTTTCAGCTTCCCATGCTCTGCCAGGTGCACAAGAAGCTGGGAGGGGACACAGCCAGGACAGCTGATCCAAGCTGGCCAAAGGGATATTCCATACCATATGCTGTCATGCTCAGTACATAAACTGGGGGGAGTTGCCCACGGGGCAGCTATCGCTGCTCAGGGACTGGCTGGGGGTCAGTCGGCGAGTGGTGAGCAATTTTATCACTTGTTTTTCCTGGGTTTTGTTTCTCTCTCGTTGTTTTGCTTTTCATTACTATTATTATTTTATTTTAATTAGTAAACTGTTTTTATCTCAATCCATGAGTTTTCTTATTTTTGCTCTTCAGATTCTCTCCCCCATCCCACTGGAGGGTGAGCAAGCGGCTGTGTGGTACTTGGTTGCCAACTGGTGCTAAACCACAACACTGGAAAAAGCAAATGTCACATCCATCTTCATTAAGGGCAAGAAGGAGGACCTGAGGCTCAGTTGCAGGTTGGTCACCCTAATCCCAGCCTTCAGAAAAACTGCAGAGCCAATCCTCCTGGAAGTCATTTCCAAGTACATGAAGAACAAAACCGATTATTGGGAACAACCATCATGGATTTACCAAGGGCAAGTCATGCCTGAACAAGCTCCTGTCTTCCATGATTAAATGACTAGTTCAGTGGGTAAGTGGAGAGCAGTGGATGTTTTTTACTTTGACTTTAGCAAGGCCTTCAACATAGTCTTCCGCAGTATTCTTAAAGCCAAACTGGAGAAATCCAGACTGGGTAAGTTGACAATACAGTGGGTAGGAAAACAGTTGGATTGCCAGACTTAAAGGGTAATGATCACTGCTCCAAAATCCAACTGAGAAGCAGTTACTAGTGGCATCCCTCTGGGAGGTCTACTGGAGACAATCCTGTTTAATATTTCTTTAAGGACCTGGACAATAAGACAAGAGTGTGCTGTCAGCAAATGTACAGATGATACCAAATTGCAGGGAGCAGTCCAGATACTGGAAGCAGGACTGCTACTTCGAGGGACCTTGACAGGCTGGATAAATGGGCAGACAGGAACCACATGAAGTTCAAATGCAAAGTCCTGAATCTCAGACAGAATAACTCCATGCACCAGTACAGGCTGGGTGCTCACTGGCTAGGAAGTAGCTCTGCAGAAAAGGACCTGGGGCTTCTTGTGGACAGCAAGTTGACCATAAGCAAGCAGTGTACCCTTGCAGCAAAGGCAGCAACTGCATACTGAACTGTACTAGCAAGGGTGTAGCCAGCAGGTCAAGGAAGGTGATTATGCCCTCTATTTGACACTTGAGAAACCACAAATGGGATACTGTGGCCAATTTTGGGCTCCCAGTACAAGGCATTTACTTGAAGAATATTTTTGAAGAGAAAGCATTAAAAGCTTCTGAATGTGTCGAAGATAAATCTTTCTCCTCTTCTTTTTCCTGTTTTCCTTACCAAGTCCCTTTTCCACCTTTGCCTCCTCCAACAGGAGAAAAGTTAAAATACCACAAAATGATACAAAGAAATGTGAAACCACAAAAAATGAATGACTATCAAAATAAAACAATACCAGTAATCAACTGTTTCCACTGGACATCTTGTAAGATGATCTGCATCACTTCCCCTTCATATCTGCTGTTCAAAGTTGCACCACCAACTAGCAATGGTTTGTCCTTATCTAGTATGAATTCCAGTTACATCTCTGTCAGTTTTACAAGACATAGTCACTGTAGAACAGGCAGTATATTTGACTAAAACTGGCTAAATGTAGACATCTACATTTTTAACTTCAAAAATTAAGGTTTCATTTATGCACTACTATTCAAAGCCATGCCATCTTTAAACTAAAACAGAAAGCAAAGATCCTTTTATTCTTTCAAGACCAGATTTCTTTTTCTAAAGAAAACCTTGAGTATCATTTTTCAGAGCCAAATCTGTATCATGGCCATCTCACAGAAATGAAAAAATTACTTTAAAACAATACACTCAAAATTTTAAATAGTAAGAAAGGCCAAGGATGTTTGGCAAGAACAGCCCATTGCTCATTTTCTCCAGATGAATATTTATGTCTCAGAACTCCTACTTCTTTTATAGCCAAGCAACACCATAAAAATAAAGTTNTAAATAATGGCTATGTAAGTAAATAGCTGAGAAAGAAAACTGTAAACTTTAAAGTATGTCCCTTTATACCACTAGTACCACTCTATTCACTCAGAACTCCAACTTCCAGGAGTTTATATTAACATAAACACAGCTGCCTTATTTCACTTCAGGTTGTACCCCACAGAAGATATACACCTTCCCTTCATTTGCATCTGCAACTTAATGTTAATGCATTCTGTTTCTAACGGCTCAAATTCACAGCAAGTAGTGCTAGCTAGCACATGCCAGTAATCCCCTCTCCTGGTGCATTCCCACCAAATGTACACCTTGTTCACCAGAGCTATTTGTAAATGAGAAGAATGATATAGATACAGATTTCGAGGAACTGCTTTCAGCTTTGCTGATCCTTGCTGATCCCAAAACGTATGTGCTTCATAGCATTCTAATAGAACAGCAAGCAAATTACACCACACAGCCAGCTTTTTAAGCATTTTACCATATGAGATACTTAATGTGTACAAACAGAAGTGTGAGGTTCAGTGGTGCATGTCCTTCAGTGGAAACAAAATAAACAGTGTGTTCAACAGTGAGGAACCATACCTATACTTGTAAAGCAAGAGATACCTCCAGAAAACTTCCAGAAGCAGAGCACAACAAAGACAGTATAGCCTGCTTGTCTTACTTTAATGTCTCGCGTGTCTTCAAGGTTGCAGCCTAACCCTTATTTGCTTTACAAATCAAAGGAGCAATGTTGAGAATTTACATTCAACCACAGGATAACAAACAACATTCTAATGGCTCTCACTTGATTTGTGGTTAGCTATAACCATAATTTTTACCCAAACATTTGATCCTACTTTGGCTTTCAGATATTTCCTGCTGCCCACAGACCTAATGCTCACAAATCTTTGATGCTATTTACAGCCCTTCACAAATAGATTGTGGTCACATCCAGATGCCTCCCACTTAATTAATCACAGATTATCTACCTGCACAATAGCTGGTTTCATTACCTATTTGTGTTTTATGTTGAACTTCATTTTGCGAGATAAATTTCAGACAGCAAGAAGAAACAAACTGCGTTTTTGACAATGTTAAGTATCCACATGACATTTATAGTATCTAGACATGCACCAAGTTTAATGAAAAAAAAGCTCCTCACATGAAGGCATACAAAGACTCTTTCCCTAAGACATTCAATGGTTTCTTGCTGGCTAGAGAATTACTTGAGAGAAAAAAGGCTTTATTCTTGTTACAATGGAAAAAGTAAAGCCATCCAGGAAAAGTAATCATGTGAAAAGATGGTCTTAAAGATATCAACAAGTAACAGCTAATAAAAAAGGATTAAAATTATAAAGCATGCATCTCACACTGATACCTCTGACAGTCAGCAAAACAACTTCTCTCACATTGTTTTTGTTCTAAGGAAAGATACTGTAAATGGGACTTGTAGCTCTCCCATACACAGAACCAATTTAAGGTGTATGAAATCAAGTTCATCACCAGCAACACCACAGCAATAAAGAGCTGAAATTGAAATAGACCGTTGCCGGCTATCACCTTATCAAAGTAAAAATAGCTATTCAACTTTGAGACCTCTACTCTACAAATAGCTTATTAAAGAAGAAAGAAGTCTGTTACTCAAGTATTTTGAAGTGGCCCTGTTCGTAGCATTTAAGAGTGAAGGAGATTAAGATGCCTCATCGTAACATATACAATCTACTGGAAACTGGAAAACATATATTGAAGGTGAGTGCAAGGCTCGTAGGCCTTTTTCTTCATTTGATCATACACAATTCAGTCAGCAGCACTCATTTCTGCCTGGATTAGAAGAAATTTGTCTTAACCATTCAGGAGCCTCTAGGCACTGAATCCAACCACAAGCATGTGGCCATAATCCAGAAGACTATTTTCATCATGCCTGGACCCTAGGGTCAGTCTGTTCACATACATATCTGCTGCTAGAGCATTCAGAAGCACATCTAGTGTCCTGGGGCTTCCGTTTTGTGTCTTCACACTTTCAAGTGGATCAAATTGCTCACATTCATTAAGGATGGGAATACTGTGATATAAAAAACAACCAAAAAGTACCTGAAATTGAAAGTTGGACTTTTCTTTTTATCTGAACATTACATCTGCAACTGGAAGCTCCATATCCAAAAAAGTTCTAATGCTCATGAGGTACAACAGGTTCAAATGGTATGTGCATCTCTAGAATGCACTAGTTGCTTTTGCACTTCATAAAACTTAAAATCACAAGGATAGTAAAGTTGCTTTAGTCTGAGACCAGACTAAATCTAATCTGAAATAAATATTCCAAACCAGACATAATGAAGCACTCATGTCTGCTTGAATATAATGATCTGCTACAAATATGCCAAATTACTTGGTATCACAGAGTCAGCAGGAATACGCAGACTTTATGCTTTTATTTATACAACTCAACTGGAAAAGCAGAAAACCATTTCAATATCTGAAGTCAGATACCAACTCCACACACTACACTTCTTGAAGAAGGGTATCTTGTTTCCTAGCATCTGTACACAAAGACAAAGTGTATGTTGATGATGTGGATCGTAAGGCTAAGGCCTTCAAAAATGCAGACGGGGCTTGGATGTACAGATGTACTGAATCTAGTAACAGTGCAGTCTAGAATTTCATGAAACAGTTCTTCAAACCCAGCCTAATCTGACGTAGTTGGCAATGACAAGAAACAGTTAAATAAAATAATGCAATTTATGTCATTGACATTAACGCTGTGCCTTCTTAAAACACCTCTTATCTAAGTGGTGAAAGCTAATGCACAAGTCAGCACTGCCCTGATCATATCTCAATATTATTGTTGGCAGGTAGTACTATGCCCATTTCAGGATTAAATGAAAGGTCTCCACAATTCTCTTCAAAAGCTTGATACTTCAGAAAACAGGTGTAAAACACAGTATAACCCATCCAAAGATACGGCTGTTTCCCCAATATAACATATCTACTCCTTGCTAGCCTCGAAAGATTGCATTTTACGTTTTCTTCTGAACTCTTATAATACCTACTATTATTGTTTTCTGGTTCATGACCATCATAAAGAGCATTAACAAACTAATAATATTTGAAGACAACATCAGGAAGAGATCTGAAGAACAGAAATAGTCTCAGTTATGACTTAAGTTTAGAATAGCCTTCTGAGCACTTACACGCAAACATTTGCCTCTACCCACACAGGAGAGAAAGCCTCTGATTCCACAGCAAGGATTTAATTGTTTGAAGACAGGTTCTATGGTGACCTCTATGATGCTGGTTTTATTCTGCCATGTAGGAACAGGATATAGAAAAATGGACTGGCAGATTTTCCATTTGAATGATGGAAAAATACAATCTGTTCCTTCTGAAAAATCTAAAGTGGCAGAGTAGCCATTCCACAATGCAGGTGACATCTCCAATATCACAGCCAGGAGTAGAATCCACCATTCAGCACAGTTGTGTTTTTTCCACCCTTAGTGCTGAACAGCTATATAGTATCATCCCAAGTAACATCCATTTAAACAACATGGTGATTTTGCACAAATACAAATGCTTTCTCTTTTTGAAGAAACTATACACTACACAGAGCTGTAACTGAGATACTTTCTACTTGTCCCGTAGAATATAACAGCCCTTAAAACATAAAGGGTGGCGGTGGTGGCTATTGCAAATCTCCTGCAAGACAAGTGGAATCTAAACGCTCTGGAGCTTTACATACTCATGTTGACCAGAATTTAGGAAACGAGGCAGTGCACCCTAGCCCTGTTACTCGAGTTAAGTAGCCCATTTAATATTCAGCTATCTGGTACATCAATGCTATAGGGGAAGGAGACCACAAAAGCAGAGGATGTGATGGCATAAAACAGCTTCTTCCAAGTGCGTATCTGCATCACAAGTAGCAGAAATAGGAACACCCATTTCCTATGAATGCAAGCAATACCTAAGAAAATTTCTTTGTGGAAGACTCCACACAGCTGCAGATCACTTCTGTTTAGGATCTCGTGTGGCCCTAAGCATTTGTTGGACTTTTTAGATTTATCTTGAAAGAAATGATCCTTTGCTTTTCAGCCAGCAAGGACTGGATTTAACTACTGCTTGTCTCTTCACACGGTGTTAGTGTAAGGTTTGTGCCAAAGTACTATGCTGAGATTCAACAAAGCAAACTTCAGAAATATTCCATCTGATAAAAAGAAAAAATAAAATTTACTACCATGTGAAACATAGTCTTTCCAGGAACCATTTCTTCTTTAGGTGTATAAGCTCTTCTCTGATCATCTTGCAACGAAGATGCTACAGGCATGCAATAGATTCTATTGGCTCACTGTCCTGGTTTTGGCTGGAATAGAGTTAATTTTTTTCACCGTAGCTGGTATAGGCTGATGGCACATTGATGTTTTAGTTGTTGTTAAGTAGTGGCTAAGTGTCCCTAAGTAGTGCCTATACTAGTCAAAGACTGTCCTGTTCCCCTGCTCTGCTAGGGGCACAAGAAGCCAGGAGGGGAGGGGGCTGATCCAAACTGAGCAAAGGGATATCCCACACCATATGACATCATGCTCAGCATATAAAGCTGGGGGAAGAAGGTGGAAAGGAGGGACATTCAAAGTGATGGCGTTTGTCTTCCCAAGTAACTGTTATGCGCGATGGAGCCCTGCCTTCCTAGAGATGGCTGAACACCTACCTGCCCATGGGAAAGAGTGAATGAATTCCTTGTTTTGGTTTGCTTGCGCACGCAGCTTTTGCTTCTCCTTTTCATTATATTATGATGATGATGATGATGATTACTGTTTTGCTTTACCTATTAAACTGTCTTTATCTCAACTCCTGAGTCTTCTCACTTTTACCCTTCTGATTCTCTCCCCCATCCTGCTGGGGGAGGGGGGAGTGAGCTAGTGGCTGTGTGGTGCTTAGTTGCTGGCTGGGGCTAAACCACATTCTGCACTCATGTTGTTCTACCGTTTCTGGGTTTAAAGGAGTTTAGCCCAAATAACTTCTTGTCTATACAGTATACTAAAACATTGCTTTAAATACAAGTGGTTTGTACTGCAGTGGGAAGTTTCCTCTGCTACATGATCTTCACCTACTTGTGAGAAATCATTTGCAGAGATGAGTTTCCTTTGTACAGCATGATTTTGTGGTAACAGACATGCGATGGAAGAGTAGCAGTGCACCTTACCTGTTTGTAGAGCTCATGTTTGAAGATGGACAAAATACGTTTCTGGAAAAACACTGAACTAAAACTATCCATCTTTCTATATCAACAAATATGATTTATATAAAAATAATAGTAATATAGAATACTGTAATTTTAGACAAAACCAGCCGTCCTTTTCACTTGCTTTAATAGACTGCTTATATGAGACTAATCAGTTTACATCATTACACATTTTTCATGCTCAAACACTATCAAATAATGAACTTAATGTTTTGAGTGTTATTTCTGTAGCCAGAAACCAGGGAATTTGGTTCTTCATAATTTATCTGTTCTTCTCTTTGATAAAATCCAGTTCTTAGGATGCTGATTTTCCTCAGACTCAGAGTTGTAGACCAAAATCCCTTTTCTAGGCTCCTAAACCTATTCAGCCAACAGTGAAGCAGTTTCTCACAGAAAATGAAAACTTAAGAATGGTTTTTCTAAAGATAATGACACTGAATGTGCCATTTTTCTTTCTCAATTACATCTACATATGACTTCATGGAGTTTGCACAGGGATTAGATTTAGAAGCTTGTATTACAGAATAGTTATTCTTGAAACCTAAGGAAAGCTGCTACTTAACTAAGATGTTTTAAACATCTCAGAGTAGACATGAAAAGGTAAGAAATACTAGCATTCACCATGAGGAGACCTCTTTATCACTGAAAATCTAAAACAACTAATTCTAAACCACAGAACACCTCTTTGGAGATAGACATGTAACATTTGAAGTGTCCTGGACAATACAGACTAAATACAAATTTTCCACAACTGTTATTAAGTTATTGAATGACCTTAAGCAGAGATGCAAAGTAGACTGCTGTCCTGACACACTCTCTCTTCATCCCTTGTTGGTGTAACTCAAGGGCTGGGAAACATAACCAATACTTGCTTTACAATAAATTTGGACACGGGAAGAAAATGCTCTCTTGTCAGCTTGTACAAAGAGTTACAGGAAGGGCCTGATTTGAACTAAAAGACCTTCCTTAATGATGTACGATAAGATAATCCACAGTTAAGCAAAGTCCAAGTCTTAACTGAGCTTTGCAACTGAGCTTTGCTTGGTTTCTTTTTTTTTAACTCATCACTGTGCCAGTTCTCTTCAAAACAAAATAAAACTTGACAGACAAATTACCCATGGAGCAAAAAAATACAGCTTTTTAACTCATACTTGCAGGCTCGTCATTCCAGGATGCAATTTGTTATGTTATGAAGGAAATTAACTAGTCCTTGCCTCCTGAACAGATATAGAGTATTATTAAGCCTAGAAGATACCATGGCTTCCACCGACCATATGGTATAGAACTGGAACTATTTACAATAGCAACAGTCTTTGACACTTTCAACATACAGTTTTTAATTCCCTTCAATTTTTTTTCAACATTTTCTTACATTCCAGCACAGCTCCTCGACGTTTGCAGGATCAAGACTTAGGGTCAGGTGTAAACAAAAAGGTGTATTTAGTAGCTGCAAACTTTCAAATATTTTTATTTCTCTTAACCAGAGAGAAAACCTGTAAAACATCAGTGACAAGATCCCTGAGTAACGGAAAACTGTATGCATTTCTTTGTTTTGATTGGCATACAAATAAGGAAAAATAAGGGGCCTAATGCCTGCCTCAGAAGAGTATGTTCAACTTTGCCATCATGTCAATAATGACTTCATCTTTAATTTGCACTAGAAGTTCCTGGTTCCTAGTATTTTCTTGCTAATATGAAGATATTCAAATTAGCAAAAAAAGCCTGAGTATGAAGAGCTTCAGAAGAATCTCAAGGCAGTGAATGATCAGGTCCTTTGAATAATTAGATCCAGTGACCAAAACTCTTCAGATATAATACAAGAACACAGAAACATAAGGAAGTCATGCCAAGTCAGACCTAAGGTTCAAGGCTTCAAGAATGAAGGCATGAGAGAGATCCTAAAACCAGGAAAAATATATGCTATTTTGACAGTATATTTTTCCACGCTGCATTTTTTTATTTAAGGCACAAAGACTTCCTAAGTCAGATATAATGTCTTTCGTATAATTTAGTAGTCCTTTATTGAATATGCTTAGCTTCCTTCCTAAATTTTAGCAGTCCTAATTCCTATGTCAGTGAGTTCCAATGTTTAACTACACGCCATACCATTTTATTTTGAGACTAACACTAGGTAATTTCTGTCAATGCCTTGTATTTCTTGTATTAAGAAAGACAATGACAATGATCTCCTCTTCACATTCTCCATCAACTCTCAAGTTTTATGGATTTCACTCAATCATTCTCACCGAAGTCACCTCTTTTGCAGACTGAAATGTTCAGCCTATTGAATCACTGCTCATGCTATTCTATTCCCTTGTCATCTCTGTTAGCTTAACTGCACCTACTGTAGTTCTCAATGATCCTATTTGAGGTGAGGAGGCCAACACATCTGAGATGCACATGTGCCACGTCTATGTTTGTCTGTCTATACTTATACACAGAACAACCTATTCTGTTTTCCATTGCTTTCCTGATTGCTAACTTCTGATTTGCTTTTTTTACTATTTTACAGTGAGCTGACCTTTTCATAAAAACATCTGTGTAAGTCCAAATTGTCTTCTGAATGGCAAACTACTTTACTATCATTATGTTTGTTTTTTTTAATTGGGCCTGTCTTTTCTTCTGTGGATGACCTGCCTTTAACTGTGCTGAACAGTACAAGCCTAAGCCAAGACACAGAGATAAAAATTAATATTTTTTGTCCATTAAGAAACCTTAGAACCATATGTTCTAATGTTTGGGGTTTATCTCTTAACCAGTTACTTATCTATGGTATGATCTTTCTTCTTACCCCATCACAAATTAATTTCTTTAAGGGCCTTTATTGAGGGTACTTGCACAGAAGCTGTGGAAATTCATATAAGATCTTCCTTGCCCCATTATGTTGATATACCACTTCAAAGAGCTTAAATAGATCGGGTGAGCTTGAATCCCCTTCAAAAAGTAAAGCAAGCAGCTACATCCATTGCATGTGAAGTGAGATTCTCAAGCACAAGGTCATACGAAGTACAAATTATGACATAGTATTTGTTTATACATGGGAGGATTACTAACACTTGAAAATGGTTTCTAAACACTATAGAGATTTGGGAAAATACACATTTAAATTTGAATCCAAAGACCTGAATCCCCCCAGTCTGTTATGTTCATTTCAAAAGCCTAGTTTTCTTCCTCTTCCAATCTCATTCTTTGAATATACCTTACTTCAGTGCTTATGCAGAAGGCTGTTATATCTCACAGTTTTTAAAAAATCTAATTGTTTTTAAGATATGCTTTTAGGAATGTACATTTTTCAAACTTCAGTCCTGTTTTATATATCATTATAAGCTCTGTGCAGACAAGAGCCACAACCACATTCACAGTGTTTTCTCAGGGTGGAACTCATTGAAGGTTTGGTTAATTTCGGCATGCTAAGCAAAAGTCTAATATACCTGCAAATGAATGCAACTGCACCACTTTCACAGTTGATCCAATTATTTACAGGGTCAGCCCACTGCTGTCCCCCATAGTGTTCTTGCTATATTGTTTGCTCTAAAATGTTTTCAGAAGGTAACTCCCTCTGCTACTCCCTTTCTTCAAATCACTTAAAACATTTTTTTCCTGTTTCAGTGGAAGTATTTTTCAACATCTTTTTTTCTCCTTTCTTAGGTATCTTGACAAGTCAAAATAGATATGAAAACTGCAGGAATTTTTACAAAGTGAAATCTTTCTCCAGAGCATCATCCATTTGGAATGCACTGTGAAAGTCACAGCTACAGCATTTGGATTCTTTTCTGATTTTGGGGGTAACTGACTTATCTCTTTTCCCAGAGCACTTAGGTTCAAAGAGATGCATTTATATTCATGCAGTTCTTCTGTGAACAATTCAAAACAGTCAGAAATTGAACATTGTTCATTGTTGAAAAAATTCAACAAGTCAAAAAAAGGAACAATTTCTGTGCTACAGGAAAGATAAGCAATAACCGATTTTTGAGCTATAGAATTCCATTCAACTTCTGTAACCCAGTTGTAAATGCTGAAGAACGCACACATTGCATTGCACACAATGCAGCACACAGTAACAGGCTACGCCTGAATGACAAACAAGATTTGAAATTATAATGGACAATTTGAGATCACAAATGCAACCTCAAATTTTATTTCCTTTGGTTTTCCTTTGATAGTTAGCAAAAAGGTGGAAATCAAGCTAGGTAAATCAAGGGCATCTGAGAACTACTGAGAATCTCCTTAGTGCGGACTCAACAGCTGTTCAAATACTCAATTCTGAGTTCAAGTGTTGTCAGGTCAAACATCATCTGAATTTCAAACACAAAGACACCTTATTGCAAAACAGGAAAACAGTTAAAAGGAATGTAGTACCCTGCCTTCTAGATTACCAGAAAAAGGATACCTAAGCAAAGGTCAGACTTCAGGAATTTGACTTGTGTTTCTTATTGCCCATGGTCAACCCACAGTCACCAGGTATTTGCTATATACTTTGTATCTCCATCACTACTTTAACACAAATCCTGCCACTAGGATACAAACAAGTTTAATTTGTGGACAGCTCCTGTAAAAACATTACATGAGGTGGGGTTCGCACTGTGAATACCTACAGCTGCACCATGGCCACTGGCCTGCTCCTGGAGCTATATCCAGATTGCACAAGGCGTTCAGAATAGGAAGTCATCAATTTGTTCAGTCACTGCAGTTATGTTAGAGAATATATCAGAAAGAAGCATCAAAGTTTGAGCCAGGTTATCTTCCCAGAGAGGTATATATACTACACAAGGGTGGACAGAGAGGACTGTCTGCATTTTTAACATGATGAAATGTACTGAGTCACTTCTAGCACCTGTCAGTTCTCAGTCCTTACATGGCCCCAGCTCCAAAGATCATTGCTGACAACTCTGTGTCTTTTAGGCATTTCTGTTTCCTGAACTGAAAAGGAACAAACTTCGAGTAGTCATCTAAACATGGATCAGGTATTTGGATTTCTCAGCAAATATGAATTAGAGGACAGAATATAAAAAAAAAAGTTGTTCCTCCTTTTATTCAAGAAACACAAAATTTTGACAACAGCTGTTTTTACATTTCAAATGCAAAGGTTAAAAAATAACCTCTACCTTAATAACCTATTACCATTGTCATTTTGTGCTTCATTGATTATGTAACAATGGATTGCGTAGCAAGTTTTACAACTAACTAGATGAACAAGAGGAAAGATAACGGAAATGGAGCAGTTATTTTTGTCTACTCGAATCTTGGGGTTTTTGTTTCCAAGTGTTTTACCTCATGATACCAAGAAGGGTAGCTTTTTTGTTGTATTACATAGACACTACTCCCTCCCCTCCCCAATCTTGCAAAGCAACACGTCAGTGAAAAATTACTTTCTGTACAATTTTCAAATTCAGAAAAATGTTTCATTCAACTACTGTGACAAGGTTTATACTCCTCTGACAGGCAGTCATTGTATTTGTCACCTTCCCACTACTCAAAACTATCTGGAAGCCATTTGTCTTGGTGTTGGAATCAAATCAGTAATGCTTTCAATTGGAGTAAAAAGAAAATATAAGAACAAAAAATTGAAGACATAAGGTTTATTCACACTACCTCAGCATTATTTTCCTACATGTATAATCTGTTACAATTTCCTACGTGTATAATCTGTTACANTTTGTGGAACATGTCCTAAATAAAAGCTGAAGAAAAATATTTGAAAACACTGGTCCTTGGTCAGACTCCACATTACATTCTGAGCTGTAACTGTGCAAGTTTTATGGTTGTGGTGGGTATTGCAGAGATGTGCCCTTAGAAAACCGTTAATGAAGACTGGCTAAGTTCTCTGAATGATCTGCAGGACCATGCAGTAGAGAGACTGTTGTCTGAATATATTCTACCCATACAAAAAAAGTGCTTTTGCAGTTTTCTAATAAAAACACATTAGGAAAGGCTTTCCAATCAAAAAAACATCTGAAGATTGCTCTACAGTGAAACTAGTCTCTGTATAGGGATTTTTTTATTGCCAAGGGTCATATATGTAAATAAATTCTACTCTAACTGCAATATGGTATTAACAGTGCTGTGCTGCTAAGTTGCCACCAGCTTCATATTATTTAATTGTCAATAGCAT
>WEKW01003187.1:0-23342 GCA_013389905.1 Sula dactylatra | reverse complement strand
AATGCTTAGATACTCGGATGAAATGTGTAGGTAAGTATTAATAAACAAAAAGTAAAGATTAAAAAAAAACCAACATTGTTGAAGTTCAGATGAGAGATGGGCCTGAATTTTACTGTGCAAGCTCACAGATTGTTTTTATTTTATTTAAGTATTTATTGCAGTCTGTGTTATAACAGTGTTGATTCCTCAGGATTCAGTACAGTCCATTCCACTGATAAGCAGAGATAAATGAATGCCAAAAGTCTCTCAGAGCAGTAGAATTTGGATTAAAAGTAAAATGCCTAGAGGCAAAACAAAGCCTAGTCATTGCTGACGTGTTTCAATCTTTTTCTCTTTTATTGAAGAACAAAATAAAAGTTAAACTAACAATCTGTTAAAAGAGCCAATTTCCAGTTTAACAGGTAACAGTCTGGTTACCTCATCCAAGTTCTCAGTGGGTTGTAGAAACCTAAAATCCCTGAGGCAGATACTACACTGCACCGAGTTTATGGATAGGTAAACTGAGGATAAAAGAATTAAATAACCAGTTTCAGCCATTACCAGCATTACAACTCTTGTGACCTGCTCTAACACCCAGAGAATCCAACTCTTACAAGCTCTTTTCTACAGAAAAGAAATGCATGCAAAGTTCTGCATGCCACGCGTGCCAGTGCTGCTCACCAGAATACATGAACCTCAGCTTTCTAAGCCACTCAGACTTCCCAACTGTCTTTGGTCTGTAACAGGAGCTTTACAAGTCTACCTGTTTGGTATGTGTAAATAACTGTCTTCATGGGTATAATGTATTTAACAAATACTTGCATGTTTTGCAATTTTGAAATTAAAAGAAAGAAATATTTAATATTTTCAAAAAAATAACAGACCATATATAGAAGTGGCCTAGTGTAATATTCCTATAAATTTCTGTCTCTTTCATATTGCTTAATAATACAGAAGTCAAGAATAGTGACTGTGTGAGCTACCCTTCGGATGGGGGAAGTAAGATTCACTGTCTTTCTAATAATTCCCAGTGTGAAAAGGACTCTGGCCATTGCCAGTAGACTAGTCCCAACTGGCTTTATACTAGGGTTATGTTTATTCAAGTGTTCTCCCTTATGAAGGAAAAACTTGGCTTTATTTCAAGGTAAAGAAAAAACCTCCAAGCAGCAAAATATTTTAAGGACAGATGTCTGATCCTGAAACAGCAACTAACATAGCCAGAATATATCTGTGCAATAAACACGTACTCATCAGCCCTCCCTTTCAACTGCATGTATTTCTTTTTATCCACTATGTTGCTCACAAGAAAGTAGCACAGGAAACAGTGTTCTCTATTATCTCCTGGGACAGCTTTAATTAATTCCTTTTATTCTAATAAAATTTGAAATTCTATAACAAGTGTTCTTTCTTTTTCCTCTGGGGGCTTAATTATGCCTATTACACCTGGAACTGTGCTGCTGAGAACTATGAGGTGCATGGCCCAAACAGCAGCAACACCCAGGAACTCAATGCATAGGGGATCTCCTATGAACCCAACTACTGCTTTGACCTTTCTTCACCCTGCTATGCTCACTGCTGCTCAGCTTCGGTCTTTACTTCCTCTCCACCTTGGTGTACCCTCTTTTGAGACGACTTGCACTGATGCAATTTCATCCCCAGCAATCTTCCAAGTTACAATTTAGCTTGAAAAAAAAAAAAAAGAAAAGAAATACAGGCAGAGCTGGTAACTATAGTAATGGCTAATATTTTCCAATGCTTTCCAATAATATCCCTGTTGCTTTTAGAAGGTTATAGCTCTGCCAAAACTTAACAACCCACACTGAAAATTTCCTTGCCAGGTACTTGAAACAAGCTGAACATTTCTTTTCAAAGAAAATAAACAGTAAAAACAATTTCGTTTTTTCCAAAAACTAGGATTACACAAAATTTTGTGTTTTGTAAATATTTTTAAAAAGAACTTAAAACTAGCTTACTCAGAAATTCTTGTACTTCTCTTGTTTAAGATCAGAGGCTCAAAATTGGCAAAGAAGCTGAGACAGCATCAAGGACGTGCTCTTTTCTCTTCTTATGAAATGATGCCCATGTCTAGTCAAGATTTAAACTGCCGGGTATCGCCATAGCATAGAGTCAACACAGACTAATTAAGAACTGGGCAGCACAACACTAAAAAAATACCCCCAGCCATACTTGAAACTCTGGAGACTTTGCCTGCAACTGCTACCATCATGAAGGAAAGTGCATGAAAACAGCCTGCTGTCACTGAAGCAGTAAAACCAGCTCAGAAACTGTGTCTTTTACTGTACATGACCAAGGAAGAGATAGTCAGTGGGTGATAAGGACAAAAAGAGAAGCAGGAGCACAACTTACAGGAAGCATATACTCCCAGCATAGGGACGAAAGAGGAGAAGGCAAGTAGTTTACAGCCAGAACCTGCAGAAACTTTAGCAAAGGATCCTGAACACTTTAGCTGTTCAGCAAACAGCTGATTTCCAGTGCCTTTTTATCTAATGACTATTAAACACTTGCTGGCCTCTGTGAGAGTCAAGGTGATTCCATGATGAAATCTCTGAGGGGAGCAGGGGTTTGCAGCTTCCTATCTTCAAAAAACAAAGAAAGCTCATATGAGTGTTCCAAACACAGGAAAATGACAATATTAAAGTATATCTTTAAATATGTTTTCAAACTTTCTTTATCCTCCCCACCCCTAAACTCGATATTAATTCCCAACGTCAGACTTCAAGAGCTAGAGATGCTCCAAAACACAGAGGTGCAGAAATGTACCCCAACACTGAACCCATACTAAGTAGGTAGGGTGGCACCACCAGCAGGTAAGAAGCATTCTTAGTAAGAAAACGCTACAGAATGTATTGAAAGGTCTGGCTTGTCCCTTATTTGGTTAGGCATTCAATAAATGCGCGTTTGCCCCAAGGCATGTAAAAAGGGAACAGAGTACCAAGTCTAGGCTTCAGAGTCTCAGTGTTAAATGAGGCAGAGTGCAGGCAGGCAGTACTCTCAGTTTCCTACTTATTTCTCATTTTTGGCTGCTCCAAGCTCGCACTCATTTACAACAGGTTTTCATGGTCACCCCTGGACGGGTCTTAAGCCTACACAGCCATGTTCACGTTACACAACAGCACCAGGCCTATCCCTGTCAGGGAAGGAGGTTTACAGACACCTAACTAAGGCCTAACCCCAGCCCTCCTCTGAAGAAACACTTTGGCTCCTTAAATACCAGAAAGTCATAAACAGCCCATGGTAGGAAGTGGGATCTATTTCACCATGTTTTCACCTTTATCCAACATCTCTGTCCTCACTGTGGTTATTAAGTCACAGCCTGCATTACCAACCTGCAAAGCCATCCTTATACTTAGGAGCATGGGACTGAATCCAGCATTCTCCCTGCCCTGAGCTGGAAGCGATACCCCCCAGACAAGAAAAAAGGAAATTTTAACAGTACTCCTATCTGCTCTGATGGCACCCCAAAAGCCAAGGGATTATCTAGCACTGATGTGCTGCAGCAACACGAACTGAGCTGTACTTTCAAGGAATTCATATTCAACAATGGGAGGTATTTTAATAGCTTGACTTCTACGCTAAAAACTAGAATCTATGATATTTATCTTGCTAACAGCAAAGCACATGCATCTTTTCCCCAGCACTTCCATTCTTAGAATGTACAATCCATCTGTTAGTAAATTAGCTTGGCCTCAGGGATTATGTAGTATTCTCACTCACTCACTGTACAGCACCAATTACACAGAGTCTCAGTTTCAGTCGTATTTTAAGACATTTCAAAATCTCTCATTCCACACTACCAGTGAACTCACCGATGTAATTTAATTATTACACATTGTTTGTGCCAAGACATGACAGTTAGGATTAACCACATAGTCTACCCATTCTTGATCCCCAGCAAAATCACAAAAACAACTCTTCTAGGGCTCTTACTCTTTAGGCTTATTCTCTCTACTCCAAGTGCCTAATGAAGGACATTATAGGAAGCTAAAGTAACACCACATTTCTATTCAAGGCATATCCACATTTAGGCTCTTGCTGGAAATAAATACAATTTTTCCTCTGGCCCTAAACTGGGGATTTTCTTCCATTTAATTCTGCCTTTTAAAATTTATTATGCTGCCAGTGAGCGCTATACAAACAGAAAACTCAATTTCTTTCTTTAGGTCTATTATATATACTGTGACTTGAAGGCAAAACATTACTTTGCTAGCTGCTGTGAAGAATTTGAGTCCCATTCCTTTTTCAATCCTGCATGCTTTTCTCCAATCTTTTCTCTCTACTTTATCAATCAAGTATCTGTTTATTCATGGTGGGGATGGGGGGAGAAATGATAAAACGTGTTGTATTTCACCTGCTAAATACGTTCTCTGGGTACTGAACTCAACAGTAATTCTGCTGTAATTTACAGTAATTTACTGAAAAATTTCAGTAATTTTCAGTAATTTACTGAAAAAAAAAAGATTTTTCAATCAGGCAAACCCCGTGGAAAAAATGTATCAGTTTTCCATAACATTATTCAGCAACAGCTAATGAGATGCGTGTACCACCCAGCTAAATTTCCCAGTGCTTTTGGACTGTGATTTATTGAACTGGTCCTACGCAACCAGCAGGCATTCTGACTAATATTTAGGTTGGTATAGCAATTCCAACTGTCCAATGTAAATACAAATGCCCATCACAATATGAACAGTGCAAATTCTCCGACATCCAGCCAGACACCCCAGACAACTGTTCTTCTGTCCAAGACTGTTCTGCTTGCTCTGTCTTCCAAAAGGGCATAGCTCAAAAACTCTGGATTCATTGTTACGCTATTCATGAAAATAGAATTAAAATCCATTTTGAGCACAACTACTCATCTAAGCTTTTATGGCACATACAATTGATGAGAGAATTTAGTTTCTGTATCCTGATCTAACTTGTCTACAACTTCTCTCTGAATTTGAAATAGTATTCAATTCCTTATAAATGCTATTTAACTATGATTTTCTTAAACATCAACACAAGACTATCACATATGATGAACAGAGATTTTTCTTATATGTAAAACCATCTAAAAACCTAGGAGAAGCTTTCTCTAAGGTAAAGATCTCTAGGAAGTGGGAGTAACAAAGCCTTACTGAAAATAACTATCTTAGACTAGGGCACATGAAATTTGCACAACCCCAAATAAGAACCCTTCTGCTAAGAAGAAAAAGCACTAAGCTGCATCTGGTACTTCGTTATTTTAAATTCGGAGAAAAGGAAAATCCAGAAACAAGATCACCTTTACTTACAGGGGAGTTAATATAATTTGCTGAGAATATGGTGGAAACTCCCTTTGCTCAGAAAAGCTTGTTTCAGAAAATGAATTCTGTATGAAGAATAGAGGGGGCCTTAATTCCACCCTACATTATTCCTCTGACTGCCAAAGAAATTGTCAGTACCCAAATGCAAAATTAATCCATAGACTGTGCAGTCCTCTAGGATAAGTTCAATTAAAGTAATAGCCAGTATTTCAGTCAATAAGGTCACGTATTTTCTCTTACAATAGGCAAAACCGAAGAAGTAGGTATGCTGTGCTATGAAGACTTCAAAATTTTGAATGACAGCGAATTTTGTAGCTTATTATCTCAAAGCAAAATACTAGCAGACAAATTAGATTATTACATGCCCTCTTCTTCATTGCTTTCTTAATTATAACAGAAATTCTAGGCTAGGTTGAATCAGATTAAATACTAATAACAAATAACTTTAACAAAGAAGCATACATATACCACCTCATCCTGGTTGTGCTAGTTTAAGTATTGTGCACACATATATGAAATAGAAAATAAAGCAAATTACAAAAAGGTTAAACTACGTAAAACAATATGATCATAGTTACCAAGGTGCACAACATAAAATATATGGTGTCTGCTAGTAAAAAGCACCATTCGTCTGTAAGTTATGTCACAGTGTCCCACATATTGCAGATATTTTATACTGTTCCACACAGGGAAACATATGAACTATTGCTGAATAATAACTGCCAACCTATGTTAACTCCAATAGGAGAATTGCTAAAACACTGCTTAAGTAGTTAAGTTGTAGCCGATAGGATAATTACATATACTTTTTTATATGACACAAAACGAAACCTTTAGCTTTATGTTTATGTTGTCTTTAGGCCACATAAAACTCATCCACACGCGTTTATAGTTTCTGATGAGGTGAGATATACTCCACTTCTGCCAGGCTTATGTGCTTATTGGTCTCTGAATTTCTTAAGAAGCGGACATTCCCCACTGATAAAGGACAAGCCTTCCATGAGAAGATGGAGAACTGACCAGTCTCATCATCCTTCCAAATGTCTGTCACTTCATTTGCATCTTTGTTTCCACTAGTGCTTAAAAGTCTACCCAGATGAAAAATAAAAGTGATGAAGGACAGAATGTTTTTCACTATACAGCTTTAATGGTCTTGGGATGACAAACACGTTCTGCTCAGGCTTGCTGAGCTTAACAAGACAACCACTTCTCCAGGATTTGCTTATCAGACAGAACATTATAAAAGCTAACATGGACATGCAGTGGAATGCAGGGCAGATGAAAAACAAAAGCTTAAGCAATTTTAGGGAGTAACCGTCTTTAAATATTTTCAGGTGTTTGCTTACCAGGACAACTAAGCACTTCTGCATGAAAGAAACATCATTTTAAATTCTATTAAATGTTTTAAAGCCGAAAATTCACTCTAACAAAATATCCCAAAGACCTAACTCCACTGCAAGTTTTGACTACTATGGAGATCTTACTCTGAATAAGGCCCTGAATGACGTCTTCAGGATAGAGCTATAGCTTAACAAGGCGTGCGAGTTAAAAGAAAAGTGTCATAAATGTGTGTATAGTAGCAACAAAAGCTACAATACATCCCAGAAAAAATATGCTAAGGCATCTACATTTAAGATCTTAGAAATACAGCTGTCTGACCTTGTGGCATTCATTTGGGTATCTCATAATGATATTTCATATAAGCTTAATATTAGTTCTCATAAAAATTAGACTAACTATAGCATCCACCCATATTAATTTATAAAACTGCAGAAAAAACAAACACCAGAATAATTTCCTCATTCCAGTCCTGCAATACACCCAGACTCACTTAGCACAAAAAAGAAAAAGGAAAAAAAGAAAAAAATGAAAAAAAAAAAAAAAAAGAGAGAGGAAACAAACTCTGTTCTTTTCCCTAGAACAAAGCAGTACAAAACAAGTAACTGCAAAAGCAGGTAGTACAGTGTAAATAAAATTTATGGCAAACTTGGGTTCTTCCAATCAGTGAAACAGCCAAAAGATATATGAAAACAGCCAACAAAATACCAAAGACAAGCAAGGAAAGAACCAGACAAGAGATCACATTATTTGGTTTTCTATCCAAGGAAGGAGAGAAGAAAGAGAGGTGAATTTCTACCGGGAACAAATTCATAAAATATCCAGAGTACAGGATTCTGCCAGGTGTATTTGTTGTTATACTGAATCAATATCCTGATCAAATTTGCCAACACTCATGCAAGCATCTGCTTTCTGCATTCACACCTATGTAAGTGTTCAAGAAACACAGCTCTCTCCTAGGCAATGGAAGTGGCTTGCATACACTGAAGAGCAGAATTCTCTAACTGCAGAGGAATCATAGCAGGTAGGGTTTCCCAGCAGCTTTCTGCAGAAGTGGAGGGAACAAAATTTTCTATTAGCATGCTATCAGCATGCACAGTCTACATGCAGAACCACTCTCAACTAACCATGTTCACCATTTCACCAGCTGTATTACACAGTATATTGATCATATGTGCACAAAGCAGCATAGTGACTGAAAAAGGAAAATCTTCTACGCATCTAAAGATACACGACACATGTAATTTCAAAAATGTGTGCAATAATACAACAAAATATTAAAAAATCCATAACAAACTCGAGATGAAAGAAAATAACAAGCACAAAGAAAGAAAAAAAGGAGGAGAAAATATGAATTCACTAATGAAACCATATCAATATGCAAAGAAAGTAAAGAGCTGCCCTCAGAAATCAACTTGAAGTCAATCAGAAAACTAAGCCCAGCTGTTTCATGAGTCCTAAAATTGACCTAGGTCAGCTAGGTATTTATAAATAATAATAATAAAAAAATAGTAAAATGTAACTAATGCTTTCAAAACACTAAAAATTACAATTCTACACAATCTGGATCTTTAATCCTACAAGATTCACCTGAACAAAAGAGCCTGCAGGAATAGCTTCTAAGAAGTTTTATTTTACGTAACTTTGGAACCAGTAAGTCACAGGATGACATGCTCACTAGTCCTTAAAAGAATCAGGAAGGACTATCAAAACGTGCAATATCTACTTATGCCAGAATATCTGAAGGGCTATACAAACTGCCATCACCGAGCCATTACGAATTTGCTGAAAATCATTATTCTAATCAACCCCCAAAGGGACCAGGGGTGGAGACTGTAATAGAAATACCTTTAAATTGTTGTAAGCCAGGATTGCAGTTGCATGTTATGGGAATTACTATAGCAGAAACCACCCGAACCAATGGAGGAGAAACCTTACAAGAAGCAGTGCAAGTGCAGCAGTGACCCAACCTAAGCTGCCTTTGGTGCCCAGGAACTCCTTGCAGTACACCACCTCTCCTGTCCTGAGTGAGCACTGTAACAGACAGAGCCCAAAGTCATGGATTAAATGAATTCAGTGGACATCTGTGGACATTTATGGATATTTTATAGGGGTGGTCCATAGACTAAGGGAATAATATCTGTGTATTGTATCAAAGGATGGGAAGGGGGATGGTGGTTTATGAGAACATATTGGATAGTGTGGGACCTGAGCATGACCTAAATGATATGGAATAAGGAGTGGAGAATGTGCTGGTTTCAGCTGGGATAGAGTTAATTTTCTTCACAGTAGCTAGTATGGGACTATGTTTTGGACTTGTGCTAAAAACAGTGTTGATAATGTGGAGATGTTTTAGTTGTTGCTCAGTAGTGCTTACAGAGTCAAGGCCTTTCCAGCCTTTCACCCCACCCCATCTCACCAGTGAGTAGACCGGGGGTGCACAAGAAGCTGGGAGGGGATGCAGCTGGGACAGCTGATGCCAACTGACCAAAGGGATATCCCACACCATATGACGTCATGCTCAGCATATAAAGCTGGGGGAAGAAGAAGGAAGGGGGCATGTTCAGAGTGATGGCATTTGTCTTGCCAAGTAACTGTTATGCATGATGGAGCCCTGCTTTTCTGGAGATGGCTGAACACCTGCCTGCCGACAGGAAGCAGTGAATGAATTCCGTGTTTTGCTCTGCTTGTGTGTGCAACTTTTGTTTTACCTATTAAACTGTCTTTATCTCAACCCACGTGTTTCCTCACGTTTACTCTTCTGATCCTCTCTTCCATCCCACCGGGGCGGAGTGAACGAGTGGCTGTGTGGTGCTTAGTTGCTGGCTGGTGTTAAACCACAACACTATGTGATTATCCAGTGTGTGCCTGCAGTCATGCAATACAGACAACTCATTGGATAAGAATAAATATTTCCACATAAACATTCCAGACTGCATTTCTGTTGCTTACTTCTACATTTAACATCCATATCATTAACAAAGTAAACAAAACAGATAAAAAATTTGCCTGATAGTTCAATTCAGATGAAACTTCAGTGCTGTACTAGAAGACAGATAGTACAAGGTTGTTTCAATAAAATTTGCTGTAGCCAGGACATTACTTAAACAGTGTAAAGAAATTAAAAGTATGTTGCATAATACTACTACACTGTGCAGTGACGAAAGACTGGCTGTGAAATTAGAAGAGATTGTAAAGATATCAGTGCTGGCTGAGAAAAATCAGTTTTAAAGTAAAGAGATCAATTAAAAGTTTAGCAATTAGATCAGCAGAGGATACAATGAGAGTATTTAATAAGCAAGTAAATTGCACAGATTAGTCTCCATTCTCGTGCCAACTGATGGTTGGCAAGTAATTCTATTCCTATGGAAAATTTTGAATTATTTTTCATTAGTTGGATTAAAGTTACGTCTAGAGAATGCACTGAAAAAATTCTTACAAAAGCAGTCTCTTGAAATATTCCAAAAGACAGTAAAACATCATGTCTTCATAATATTTTCATAGAGGTAAACCATAGCACTGCATGACTGGGTGACATCTTCAAAATGACACAGAACTCTGTGTAGAGAATTGTACCAAAAATATTAAGATTGGTATGGATGAAAATATATACAAGCTCCTGAAGAAACAGCAAAGCAACAGTGTAAAAGAAATGGCCTGTGTTGATAACAAAGGACACTCTTCATTACAATAAAACTGAGGAAGATAATGTTTTATATCAAGACCAGAAAGCCTGCACTGCATCATGACTCACCAGTGGAAGACTCTGCACTCTGGCAAAAGCAGGAGGACAATGTGGCTACAGCAGATCACATTTACCATTCCTTTTCCTGTTGGTGCAACAGGAAGACAGACTGTTGCCATGAAGTTACTCCTAATAAGAAAAAATGGTCAATGTGCAGCAACTCTGCTTTGGATTTATGGAGTGAGCTTCTGAGTCAAAAAGTCACTCCTAAACAGCTACGAGGTTAGAAGAGATCTGTTGAAAACCTAAGTCTTCCTCACCAAGCAAGAGACAACCCAGGAGATAGAGTGAGGACTGGACAGCCAGTATTCCTTGCCCTCCATGTTGCACAGAATTGATCCCAGCCAAACCACTTTGACAGATATGTCTTGGTGTTTCAGAGTATACGTGGGTATGTTAGTGTGAGTGGCAAAGTCAACTTGCCTCAAGATGTTGCTATAAAAAAACACTTTCTCCTTCCATAAGATACTGTATATAGTTTTATCACCTTAATTTCCTACATCTGTACAAACTAAATATAGTCCTACTGTCCATTTCCTAACACAAACACAACTGTTTTTATTTATGCTAGTTAAGGCCTTTTCTTGAACTACAATTCATCTGTTCATTTAAATTACTTTAAAAAGACTAGTAAAATGCAGTATTAGGGTGAATAATGATATACCATTATAGCCCTCTTTCTGACTTAATGAGAACACGTTCAGAATTCCAGCAAAAAAGACTCTACTTCATGAAGGCAGATGCATACCATTATTCGCTGCTTCAGTATTTCTCTCTGAAGTGTTTTTGCCATCTCCCACTATAAAATGATTTCTTTTCTGGATACAATGAAGATATCATTTACTACAAGAGCAGATAAAAACAACACAAACATTAATGCTTCTAATGGAAGATGGTAGTTCTCAACAAGAACGCTGCTATAATTTCAGCAAATCTTACAGTGCAGTAACAAAAAAGGAAATCACACACTTCTCAAAAGGAAGCCAGTGGAGAGATAACTGCAAAATCTTTAATATCACTGCCTCTTCAACCTTGAACCATTTGCTAGCTCACACCCACATTCTCTTTCAGTAAATTCTTTTGAGGAGTGAATGCAGACTAGACTAATTCTTGTAGGTAAGAGATATTTCTTGGAACACCCAGATGGGAGGCAAGCTCAGCCAAATGACCAGTATTGTTACTGTACCTGTGATGATTCTCTTTCCAAATCCACAGTTTTTGGGAGGATTAAGCAAGAAATGCAAGAACTGACAAACAAATGAACAAAAATTACAATAAATTAATTGCACCTCTGCTTAGTTCATTTTTGCAGTTGTATTGGGTTTGCATGGCCAGGTTTTGGTAGCAGGGAGGCTACAGGGATGGCTTCTGTGAGAAGCTGCTAGAAGCTCCCCCTATGTCTGACAGAGCCAATGCCAGCTGGCTCCAAGACAGACCCGCTGCTGGACAGGGCTGAGCCAATCAGCGATGGTGGCAGCGCCTCTGGGATAACGTATTTAAGAAGGGGGAAAAACTGCTGCCCAACAGCTACCAGAGGAGAGGAGTGAGAATATGTGGGAGAAACAACTCTGCAGACACCAAGGTCAGTGAAGAAGAAGGGGGAAGCTGTGCTCCAGGCACCAGAGTAGACTCCCCTGCAGCCTGTGGTGAAGACCATGGGGAGGCAGGCTGTCCTCCTGCAGCCCATGGAGGTTAACGGTGGAGCAGATATCCACCTGCAGCCCATGGAGGACCCCACACCAGAGCAGGTGGATGCCTCAAGGAGACTGTGACCTCATGAGAAGCCCATGCTGGAGCAGGTTCCTGGCAGGAGTTGTGACCCCCATGGGGGACCCACGCTGGAGCAGTCTGTTCCTGAAAGACTGCACCCCATGGGAAGGGCCCACACTGGAGCAGTTCATGAAGAGCTGCAGCCTCTGGGAAGGACTCCTGTTGGAGAAGTTAGTGGAGAACTGCCTCTCGTGGGAAGGACCCCACAGTGGAGCAGTGGAGAGTGTGAGGAGTCCGCCCTCTGAGGAGGAAGGAGCGGCAGAAACAACATGTGATGAACTTACTGCAACCCCCATTCCCCATTCTCCTGCGCCACTGGGGGTGAGGAGGTAGAGAAAATTGAGAGTGAAGTTAAGCCCAGCAAGAAGACAGGGGTGGGGGAAAAATGTTTTAAGATTTAGTTTTTATTTCTCATTACCCTACTCTGATTTGATTGGGAATAAATTTAACTAATTTCCTCAAGTTGAGTCTGTTTTGCCTGTGACAGTATGGGTAAATGATCTCTCCCTGTCCTTATCTCAACCCACAAGCCTTTTGGCATATTTTCTCTCCCCTGTCCAGCTGAAGAGATAGTGCAGCTTTGGTGGCCACCTGGCAACTAGCCAGGGTCATCTAGCCAACCTACCACAGCAATGTATGAAGTTAGTGAAATTGGCACACTATGTATAACCAACCTACCTTCTGATCATGCTTAAGAAGCAGATGACCAACCATTCTTGAATAAAAAACCCTTCAATATATTTAAACGCCTACTACCTGCTGAATCCTTAGTAAAACCAACATGCAATACTTGACACATTCATGGCAATTTTGCTTACCTCTTACTACCACATAGCTTCATAACACCTAAGAATCTAGTGCCTATTTAAGTTTTCTAGAACGCACATCTCAAAGCTGTTGCAGCTTCCAAAAAATTCAGTACGTCTTAACAATTCTCTTTTATGCTATACACTACTTATTGTCAAGTAAAAAGTGAAGTCTGCGCTAACATAAAAGTTGTTGGGATTGGCTATAAAAGAACAGTTAAAAAGAACTTAATGAGACTATCTACAATTTCTAGCATCTCTAACAACTAAATGGATGATACTGGCTTAATCTTTGCTTAAATCTGGTCTTGTTAAATCCTTTACAGCAACTGAAGTACTTGACCTACGAATTCGAATTCCCTTTACTGTGATTGGATGCTTAGCATCTGCTGAAACTGTAAGGATAAAGGAAATGAAGCAAGTACCTTCCATGGCTTAAGCCTGACTAAAGGAGGTATTGGTGTTCAAGAGTTTGCTGAAGAAATTGCCTTTGTTATCTGTAAGCCTTTCAATCCCAGCCTCGGTGAAAGAAAGGAATGAAAAGAGAAAACAGGACAGATAGTTCACATGCAGGAGACCCTTCATCAACTATTCATGAGGCAGCCTCCTATTCATGGAAAGTCTCCACGAAATTTTACACTGGTTGCCATAGGTTGTTGCACTTGTAAAGCAATTAACACCTGATTTCTAAAAAGCAGCACAGAGGAACTCAACTCCAGAGGAGAGTGAAATGTTCCAGAATACCCACCATTTGTACACTGCACATTTGTCTGAACTTTAAACTGAAGAAAGCTGGGGTAAATATCCTCATGAATACTCACCATCCTTTGCCACCAAAGCGCCACTTGGCAACAAAGGAGTCACACTGAAAAATGTTATGTAAAAGTTATATCAGGATTCATTTACAACACTTACTGTTTCACAACAAGCTGCTGACAATTTTCAGTAAGCCCTATTTTCTTGTTATTTTTACCCCTAGAAAACCTCTAATCTCTTAAATAACATTTGTAGTACTTCTTTTTAGAATTCTAAAACTTTTCCTTATCTTTGATGAAGCAGAAAATCCATTATTATTAGTATTATTAGTATTATCAAGCCAGCCATCAGTTCTAAAACAAACCATTTACAGAAAACAGTTTCCCTGGCACTGCTGAAAGATGTTAATGGTTTAAAACCATTAATTGGAGAGAGACTGTATGACTATAACACTGACTACAAGTGTAATTTTAATCTTCAGAGAAAATCACTAAATATATGGAATGGTAGACGCAGTGCAACTTTAAGTAAAGACTTTTTCTTAATGCCAGGCTAGTTTTTCCACCCCTTTTTCTCAATTAGTAAGTGTAAGCAAGTGCAAGTAATTGAACCATCTGACCACTGGGGGTTAAATTAATTAAAATTTAAAAGAATTAAAACTAAGCATCAGCAGTTAAGAATTAGAATGCATTTATGTGCTTAAGTAAATTATCATTGTGACATTAGAACAATCACTACTTCAGTTATGCCAAATTATCATAATAAGCATATCACCTAGTCTCATTCTATTTACTGCTCAATTCAAAATTTGTTATCTCACATTTCTAAATTCAGTCAGGACTATGTAAGAGCCGTAATTTCAAGGCTGTGGATTAACAGATAGTTTTCCAAGACCTGTCCTCTCAATTTGGAGAATGGCTGCAAGTCTTACTTTGCTTGGTTCACCAAGCATCACTGAGTATTAATCTTTGCTTCCTGAACAGTTAACGCCCATTCCCAAATACCACCATTTTTGTCAAAAAGCAGAAATGTTTTGACTTTCTACTGATTCACTGATGTGCTCGGCCTGATATTCTCATTCTTTACAAATGTATAATGAGGCATTTAAGCTAGATGTTACTATTTTGCAATCCAGCTTTTAATCACATATGTTATAAATAACTGCTGTGTTATATATAAATTACAACAAGATAATGTAATCACTACTAGTACGGACAATTAGATGAAACACTTTCTTTTAAAGCATCTTCAAATTTTCTTGTTATTTCACACTGATAAAGCACAGCAGTGCTTGTAATAATGACAGTTACAACATGACATCATCCTGGTTTCAGCTGGGATAGAGTTAATTTTCTTCACAGTAGCTAGTATAGGGCTATGTTCTGGACTTGTGCTAAAAACAGTATTGATAATGTGCAGATGTTTTAGTTGTTGCTCAGCAGTGCTTACACTCGTCAAGGACTTTTTCAGCTTCCCATGCTCTACCGGGTACACAAGAAGCTGGGAGGCGACACAACCGGGACAGCTGACCCCAACTGGGCAAAGGGATATTCCATAACATATGATGTCATGCTCAGCGTGTAAAGCTGGGGGAAGAGGAAGGAAGGGGGCATGTTTGGAGTGATGGCGTTTGTCTTGCCAAGTAACTGTTATGCATGATGGAGCCCTGCTTTTCTGGAGATGGCTGAACACCTGCCTGTCGACAGGAAGCAGTGAATGAATTCCGTGTTTTGCTCTGCTTGTGTGTGCAACTTTTGTTTTACCTATTAAACTGTCTTTATCTCAACCCACGTGTTTCCTCACGTTTACTCTTCTGATCCTCTCTTCCATCCCACTGGGGCGGAGTGAGCAAGCAGCTGTGTGGGACTTGGTTGCTGACTGGAGCTAAACCACGACAGACATACTTCTCCTTCACTGGAAAATTCTGCCCAACAGTCTTAAAATTCCCAGACCTTTGCAGGATCAGTCCAGATGAGTTTTTGCCAACGTCCCTCCTGCTCAAAAAGTGAAGGTGAGCTATGTGGTAGCGGGGACCATTGTACCTGTCAGACTACAAAGACAGCTTGCTAGAAAAGATTTTATATTCCAATGTCAATACTGAATAAACCGCCTGAAGTGCAAACTAATATGAAGCAGAGCCAGAATTTTCCACTACTCTGTGCTCTGTACATGAAGCAGAGCCAAGAGTTTCCACCACTCTGTGCTATGTAGCATAAGACCAAATAGATATTCAAGCCCACAGTTAACAGGACAGGAGGAAAAGTAATTCTCTGCTCCTCCACTACACTGAGCAGGCTCAATGACCAGGAAATTCAAGGAGTTTATGCAAGCAGCAGAGACTTGCAAAATGTAGGATCAAGAAACTTTTATAAAGACCACAGAATTTGGCCTATTATATACTTACCATATTACTTTTTAAATATTTTCTTTCTGAAGAATTTATCCCAGATTGCAACCACCATTTCATATGAAGCTGAAAAAAAAAATTACTACACAATGTTTCCTACTATCTATCTATTAAAAATCTCTATGCGCAGATCAGAATTCAAAGAAATCAGGGCGTAAGTCTGTTTGCCCATATGTTAAGATTAGTTTCCAAAGGAATTATTTCTATTATTCTGGATACAATGCATACAGTTTCAGTATAAAGAAAAGTCATATCATACAGAGTTTTAGAAACCTCATGCTAGAATTAAGGAACAGCCTAAATTTTCTACTCTCTACCCTAGAGCAAAATTAGCAGCACTTTGAAGTTCTGACACAAAATCTTCAAAGTCTGCCTAACATTAACAAAGAGTTTGAGTTGACGTACACCGTTTAGAAGGGACTATGAAATCTGTAGGCCTGAATAAACTATCATGGTTTAGGATCCAGCCCTTCCATCTCCTCCCTACAGTCCTGTATGGCTCCAGACCTCCCTGGCAGACTTCCCTTCCTCCTCCTAGCTTTGGCCACAGGATACACCACAGGATTTATATCCAGAGGCAGGGTTTCAGGATGCCAGGGTTCAGCATGAGGTCTCACCAATGTTTCCCCATTCTGTTTCCACATTCCTTTATGTTCTCCAGCACTATGCAGAACACCACAGATTAGAGCTACTGTGGTACCTAATCTAACCACCAACGAAGAGAGCAGATGAACTGCTCCTAGAAAAGCAAACACTCCTGTGCATTTCCTATCAACCACCACCTTGGCCCACAGTAACATTTTAACAGGCCGCATTTACGACATACCCTGCCTCTACAAGCATGAAAGCACAAAAACTAATTTCACATGAAAAATTCCAGGCCTCATATCCTGTTCAGTATTGAACTCATCATTTCTACTGTACAAATAGCTAGGAAGATGCTACTGCTACATTTTTGCTATGTAAGTACTCCAGGCTTGCTTCTCCAATATTACGCATTTTGCTTGGACACAGGCATGAGGGAAAAGGGGGTGTAAAACAGTGATATTCTGATTTGTTAATATTTAAAGCTTATTTTGCACCATTGTGTAAAATCTATATGCTCATCTCGGTACCTGGGCAGTAAACACTGTGATGAGGAAAACTGTTCTAACTGCATTTTACTGGAGAAGCTTTTAAAACAAGTTGTAAGCAGTAAATAATTCTAAGATGGACTTTTTGTATATTTATTGTACGGGGTAAATAAATAAAAGTTTCCTGGACTTGGTTCAAGGTTTTTATATTTGTAGGATATTTGCCAGTCTTTGTTTTAAACTTCAAGCAAGAGAAAGCAAGTACACTGTTACATTTCACAGAACATCTATTCTGTTACCGCATGACAAAAACACCGACCATACTTACTCTAATTCATTGAAGAATATCTCCTTAAACTTGGCAGTAAAGTACAAAGAATTCCAAATGTAATTCTTAATGTCCCCAGCCCCAGACACTGGCAGAGTTTAGAAGCCAGGCTTTCTCAAAAGGAATGCTTTTAACTTCAGCACTAACAGGGCTGAAATTATTGTAGAAAAAAGTGTATTTCCTTTTTCCTTCAAAAACCCACTGTCTTCTGTGCAATTCAGCCCAAGGTTATAGAAAACTCTATGTTCTAAGTTTGGTGATCCAAATCCTTCAGTCTTTACTTAGGCAAAACTCCCACTGAAGTCAGTGAAATCAGTGGGAGTTTTGCCTGGGTAACAACTGCTGGGTTTGGCTCAGAACGTGCATGGCTCTGTAAGCTGAGGAGAATGTGAGGAGAATGTGACTGAAAGTCATGGCTGCATGTAAGTAGCTCATGTTTCCAGCCATGAAAACCATAAATTACTTTACAATATACAAATTAGCATCTTAATAATTTCACATTACTTACATTATGTTGCAGAACACATGACAAAAGGAATAGAGAAAGGCTTGTACGACTACTGACAGAGTTAAGTGATCACGATGACACTAAATCTGTGTGCAGTTACCGCTTTTCAGTACAACTTCTGACTTAGCAATCATGAACAAAAAATCAGGGACGTAAAATAAAAACTCCTCTAAAAAAGGCAGGCAATGATTACTTAACATGCAGCTCTACTTAGAGCTGTGTATCTCATGAGCAGGAAGCTCTGCATGAAGCCACATACCTCATCTTACCTGCATCCTACTGTCACCCATGAGATACTATTCTTCAGTATGTCTCATAGCCCCACTAGAAAACTGTGAGAATATCTGAGATATAGAAAGATTTAGGTTCAGAGAAATGCTTCATAGAAAACAAAACATTGTTACTTAATAGGCAGAATGTCACTGTTGTGACATGTCCATTCTGGGTCTTCAAGACACCTTAGCATGCTTGCACTTGCCTGTGTAAGTATATTCTCTCTCACACATACGTACATGCACTCTGTGTGAATTCGGTTTATGTTCTCAGATTTGGACAGCCCTAAACACCAACAGTATTGTGAGAAAACAGATGTAGGGTCTTTAATAACGGTTTAAGAGTGAAAACTGGTTCAAACTGAAGTGAAACAAGTAAAAACTTTACAATGAAGCATAAATTTGATTAAAGCAATTTTAGTCAACCTTTAACATTCCACAGAACTACATTTTAAGTATCGTGCTTCATTTTAAATTTGCTTCTGCATGTTTCCCTTCTCCCTGCCTTTTAGCTTCTAAGTTTAGACTGGAATTTATAAACAGGTTTCCATCCCTCATAAAACTCCACTTTTGATAAATTAAATAACTGAGTTTTTTTGCTCATTTTGAGCATGAGACCTTGATAAGACTGCATGACATTCACTGTCAAAAAATCTAATCCCTTACATTATGCCTTTTGATACTTTTTAAGTCCTACTCTTCTGCTCTACCAGTATGCACGTAAAACAGTTGGATCTGCTACCTGAAATTAACTATCAGAGACATTTAGACCTCTTCCTCGCTCCTCAAATGGAGATTTAAGGATTCAGTCTCTACACAGGCAGCAGAACTTAAAAAGTAATAGCAAACAGATACAAATCTCTTGCATACTCATTTTCTACCTCTCAGTATTCTGTTCTGCACCTGTAAGAAACCAAGACAAAGCATTCACACCTGTGTACCAACCACACACAGTATTTTTCAAGACTTACATAAGTTGAAATACTCTCTACACACGACCTTCAGAGAAATTAACTGGCTTGCTAACTGGCGGAAAGTCCTCAATTCAAACTCAAATCTGAGGAAGTGATAGGCAAACAACTCTGTAAGTTTCAAAAACAACTTTTCCCATATTCAGGACATTTCAAAAGAAATTTTAAACCTTACTAATGAACTGATGGAATTGGATGAACTATGCAAATATTTCAATTGTCCCATAATTCTCACAGAACTGCATGCAGACTTACTCCACTACATACAGAAATAAGATTACATTTTTAAAAAGCTCTCTGTAATGTTCAAGGCCTAAAAACTTAAATAATCCATTTATTTATTTATTNATTTATTTATTCTTTTGCTCCTCCCCAGCAGGCCTCTTTCTATCTGGATTCATAAGAGCATGTTGGGAGACAATCACATAGGACAAAAGTTGTTGCTGGAGCAAGAATAGCCTGTGGAAGACAACAAAGATCAGTTGCAGGGGAGGGGCCACACAAGCCTGCATTCCAACTATCAAAAAGTTACATTTACAGAAGAGTTGCTTGCTCCAAAATCCCATGTCTCATGATCAGTCAGTGAGTGTTGTCTCCCTCCAAAACCTCGAGGCACAGGGCTACCACCTGATTGCCTTCACTTCCCACTCTATTCCTACTGTGAAACCTTCATGACTTGCAGGAGGGGAAAAACTCCGGCTTTCCCATCCAAATAAAATTCCTGTATCAAAATCTAAACTAATTCTACTTAAGGGGGGGAAAACAGATGCACCAAGATGCAAAACAGTATTTTGAGAAAAGTTCTTATCTGTAATACAGGCATAGGTTCTCATCTTCCTCACACAAAAAGTTGTTTTCAGTAAAAAGAAATGTGTCTTCTTTGTACCTTTAATATTTTCAAGTAACAGGACCAGAAGGGGTTCTCTCCCTCAGGTTTATCTGAAAGAAGTTAACAAACACACTGATGTTCCATTTGGGAAGGTAGTCACGTGTGGTAATCTTACGATGCCACTGCTGTACTTGTCTAAAAAAATCTGTGCAAAGGCAGCCAAAAATACGGAATTTGTAAAGTCAGATGGTCCTGCAAATAGATTAGCATGCATGGTCACCATACACAAAAGCAGTGAGGATGGATTTTATCTGGGAGATTAAGATGGGAAGAAGGTATCAACTTGTGCCACTTTACATAGAGAATGGGTTTAAACCTCTGTGGCATGTTTCCCCTTTTCTTTTCAGCAAGAGTGCTGGACTATGCTGCAGCAGCTATTCCCATCATTTTTGTATCCACCTGTTTTAAGACCAGTAGAAGAACTGAACTCTCCTCATTGTTGATGCAGACCAGTGCACTTCATTAGGCACAAAGCTTACAGCAACAGGAAACAAGTCAGAGGACAAATAAATATTACTACTTTAGCCTTCTACATAATGGGAAACCAGTAACTCCTCACATGAAAAATAGATACTATTCTACCAGGTTGCCATGATAGATCTTAGACACAGACAGTTTTACAGTCTTGTAAGTGTTCTTTGCTGAAAGGGAAACTTGGAAGTAATAAAGCATTTTCTTACAACTGAAGCCTGACCGCAACTGCTGCCAATTCAACAGCAAACTGGCTTCAAGTATGTGGAGTCAGATGGTTTCAGCTTCACCACTACAGGGAAACCAACTCTGCAGCCTGGCACAACCACTATCTGGAAATCTGCCACGATTGTGCATTGAGTTAAGCTCCAGACAGACTGTAAGGGCTGAACTTTAAACCATTTGTATTTTTAACGTACACAAATAAATTTATAGCTGCATTAAAAAAATGTCATGCTTCAGGGATTAACCTCTAATAACCTCTCTTGCTATGTTAACAAAGACATTTAAAATCTGCCTCTCCAAGTTACACAAGACTCAGGTTAATGAAGGCAATTCAAAAAGAAATTTTAGGGCCTCATTAAATCTAATAAGGGATTAGTGACACCAGCAATCTTTAAGACCATTTGTGGACACTTTGATGCTGCCCTGTGGCTTGGGACTCCCTCCCTCATTTTACCTCAGGATTCCCAGATGAAGGTAAGTTTGGCAAGGTGAACAGAACGTTACAGAAGTGAGTGACATGTAGGACTTGAAAATGGCAATGATTTTCAAAATGTCATGACATACAGCTTTCATTATAGGCATTCTACTCTCTAACAATTTAGTGTTATCCCTATTTAAGAGATGAGAAAAGTAAGATCAACCAGGTAAAGCAATCTTTGCTAAGATTGTAGTTATTCTCATGAAGCAGAGTTTACCAAGGAAGAATACCTGTGGCTGAGCAGTACACTTATGTGATGTTAATGCAGCTACAGACACCACCAGAACTTTCCCACCTCTTAAGTCAAGCAAAGGCAAGACAAGAAATATATGGCAGAACAGAGACTAGCTAATGGGAAGTTTTAAGATCTGACCCATTTTAAGCACATGGAAACCTTTAATGACCTACATAAACATTTGAGACAGGCACCACAGTTTTTGATAACAGGAGATTATGTACAAGAAAGTAATCGTACTAGCATTCCCAGTCAGAAAAATTGACAGTATAAGCCTGTCTTACCTCTGTTAGAGAATCCATATAGAAATGATCTGTTCTGAACGTCACAACTTCAGAAAAGCTTTATTTGAAATATCTGACTAACTAGACAACACAGGATCCATATGGGAAAGACCCCTTAAATCAGCATCTGTCTGTACCAATAAAACTGAAGCAGCTACAGAAATTAATCTGTCAACAGGAAGAAACTAAAGCTGGCAAAAAAATTCTGATGACATTTCAACTCAGAAAAAAAAAACATCAGAAGATTGCCTTTTCTCTTAGTTGCTATTGTAGAACTGTTTCCAAAATTACTCCAACTTTCAAACAGCAAATGCAAAAGGCCTTACAGTGATGTTCATGTCCTTACATATTTTCTGGGAAATTGTCAAATATTCAGACTATCCAAGTTTTGTAGGTTTATTTCCAAACAAAAGGCATATTCATAAATTTAACTACTTATCTCAGAACCTTCAAGGACAGAAGGCAAAAAAAAGGAACTTGTCAGGTTCAGAAGAAAGACTGTAACATTAGGTGACCTGCTGCAAAAAACTAGACATGCTTACCCACAAGGACAATTCTAATCCCATATCACAGGATGACTACTAATGCTTCTATTTTTTTGTCTAGACAGAACAGTAAAAATATTTAAAAATGAAAAATACCAGGGAGAAAATTTATTCCTGTTTTTTAGAGCTTCAAGGATACAAAGTTTAGTTTGACTTCTGACCATAAACTATAAGGTTTCCACAGTTTGTATTTTACCCGAAAAAGTTCAGCAAATCCCTAGTAGAAACCATTCCACAGGATAAATGTAAAAAAGAAAAATAAAACCAAAAAACAAGAAAAACCTACCCACCCAACTGCTAAAGCAGTCTGTTCATGCATCTGATAATATTCTACAACTGTTGATGTGACTTTATAAACTGTGGTCTTTAGTTTGGGCTTTATGAAGCCTACACATACACAAATACACATAAAGGCTGCAATCCATTAAAAATTATGTATACTTAATTGAGATGCAATATTACATTACATTTTCTATCCAGAAGATGCTATAAAATACAATTAAAATAAGTAGTTCATGTTCACTGGTGTCAGGGACACAATAAATACCAAAGGCAAATCAAGGACACTGTCAATAACTCACAGAAGAATGACTGAAAACCAGGGGATTTTGTCTGATTCAGGAATTATTTTTAAAATGGTATGTTCTGATGAAATGCACACAGACCATGGGCAGACTAAATGCTTGCATTTATACGTACATCTAAATACATTGGTAAGCACATGGATAGGTTTTTTTACTAGAAAAACAGCTGTTACTTATTTTCNTATTTTCTAGAATGACTGTGTATCACAATTACAGTTATATTAATTCTTCACGGTTTAAACAGCTTCAAACTCAGAAGTCCATAATTTACATGCAAAGTTAAAAGCAGACAAAAGGGAAGTGTATCTCTGTGTAAACATCCCCACAGGCAACCAAACAGAAAATCTCCAGCAAAATGATCTGTCTGGAAGCATC
>WEKW01003186.1:1368-16690 GCA_013389905.1 Sula dactylatra | reverse complement strand
AAAAACCAGGTGCTACCAAATTGGCAGAAGACTGAAGACTGCCAGATGAATGTCTCCTTCCAGAGAGAAATTTTGTACAAAAATTTTGTACAAAAATCAGATCCCCAGGATGTGATTCACAAAAATTGGGAATTCTGTGGGTACCAAAGGAAATAGGTTAAGATGTGACCTGACATTTTATAAAGTAGGAGAATGACATTTCATCTTGAACTACAGACTTGCATATTTTCCTTAAAGGAAGGATGTGCCCTACATTGTTCAATTGCAGTGAAGGTTTTGGCTGTCAGAGGAGCCAAATTCAGTAGACCGAATGAACCAAGCCACCATTGGCCAGAGGGGGAAACCCTGCCGTTAGGACAATCTACAGCATGTCTTCATTACTTCTCTGAATAAGTAATTTCAAATTACCCTCATTTAGTTTAAAATTTTGTTTGGAAAATAAATGTTCAAAGAACAATTTGTGGTGATATAACCCTCAGGGAGACAAAAGAAACTTCTGCACTATCAACCTCCACCATGGCACATGAGAAACGTTAACTTAAACCAAGTTGGTTTTCTTCACTTATGACTCAAAATCGCCAGTATCAAGTACACAAGCTACCAAAAATTCAAGCATTTAAAAATACTGTATATACATGCTTGTTCTAACTACTAAATGGGATGACTGGGCACACAAAAAAATGGCTTATGAGCTGTCCAAGGGAAAGGAACACTACTGTTTTTATTCCAATCAAAAATTGTGAGATGTAAGGAAAGAACAAAAGGACTAATGCCTATGCTTTACTACTTAGACTTCATCAGAAATAGGGTTAGAGAGGCACAGACATAGTTCCAGCAGACAGGATAGACCAAAAGAACATTTATCCAGATGCTTGGAGGAAGCTAAATCTACAAACACTTCAAGAAACTGCTAGTCTAAGATATTCTATATGCTGGCTTTGTATATGCCAGTTCAAATTCATTAGTAACTGGGTTAAAGGATAAACAAAATCTCACCCATTGACAAACAGTTTAAATTAGTAATATACTTTTTATTTGGTAGCCCTTAATTGCAGATATGGTATTATCATCCCACTCTTCAAATTTAATATTTTATGACTCTTCCAGAATAGGTTGTTTGGTCAGTGAACACAAACATATACAATTAGAATCACTGAATATGCAAGGTTTTGTGAAAAGGTGTTGTAAATACTGACATGCATTGGAAGACTCTTTAAATTCTTTTTTTACTACTGGGAAGTAATAATATTGTTTCATACCTTCTGGTATCTCATCTCTTAATCAATATGAATTCCCAGTAACAAGCAATGAATTCCAACCTAATTGAAACAATTAGCCTAATACTGTTGTCAAGAAAATACACTATTATAAATCATGACATATTAAGTATTAATTTCTTAATCTAATTTGAAGTATGACTGCACACAGCCTCTTCATGATATTCACTGCTGATAATACAAATGTTGGCTGTAAGCCTGCAAAGCTATCAGTGTGAGTTTGTATTGGCATGTAGGATCTGTACATCTATATTACATTGTAGAATCTAATGTACAGGGAAAAATGAAATGAAGAAACACTGCAGAACTTGTTCATTGTTGACTCTCCCAACCTGGGAATCTTTTCTGCAGAACTCAAGATGACCTGTGCAAAGTCTGGGAAACAAGGCTCAGATGCATGCAGAAATAACCTTGGAATAACTCATTATTAGACAACAATAATAATTCTTAATTTAGTAACTCAGTTGTGTTCTTAATAATAATTCTTACCAAGTTAATTCTTCAATTAAATTCTGAAGCTGGAGTTCTTAAATTGGAAGACTCCAATAGTTTATTATATTAATTCTTACTTGGATTGTGTGTTTACATGAAATTATTCCTATTAAATGAAGATATGTACGTAATAAAAGACAGCTGTCTCTGAAAAACATAGAATCTAAAAATCTAATATAAAATAATAAAGATAAAAAGGAAAGATATATTCAATAATATTTTAGAGATAGGAGAACTGAGAAATCAATTTCAGCAAGATGCCTCTCATTTAGACATGTGCATGTAACTTGTCATCTAAATTCCTTCATAGTAAAAGGAGAGATCTAGACACTTACCTCATATGTACAGTTCATCTCACCCCGAGATAAATATCAATAGCATCTCAGTAAAGTTGTGCTATAAAAGTGACTGTTAAGGGAAATCTAGTATTGTTAGCCCACATCTAGCTCTCTGGTGTCCATGACTAAAGCTATATCAACCAAAGAAACTGAAAGTAGGCTTTCTTTTGTCTGATTTTTGCCACCTAAAACCCAGATATCTAGCATTAGCTAATTTTCTTTGTTCTTTCTATAGTTAATAGAGAAAGACAAACATGACCAGAAGGTAATCTTCTTGTATCTGTCTTCGAATGGAATTACTTTCTGGAGCTTGAACAATGTATTTATGTTTTATATGTCTTAAGTTAGAGAACCTCATACTCACTGGCTTACTCAAGCCTGTGCAGAAACACTACAGCAAATCAGGAAATCAAGCAAAGTGTCAAATCCCAGATGAATATTTCAGCCAAAACAACATTTTTCTTTTCTAAGGTGTCTCTTTTGATTTGCTGCCTGATAAAACAGTAGTGAAATACATATAAAGGACCTACCTTGTATTAGGAAGAACTTAAAAAAAACCTTGATACATAAAGACCTATGTACACACACCAAGATCACTTCCTGCACACATAAAATATACTCTGTGGTATGATATGGTCTAGTATGATGTTTTATATCACATAAAAATCCTGAACAGAAATTTAGTGTAGAGAATGGCAAATATCATTCCCCGAGGACTTTTTCATAAGCTCTCCTACATCTCAAAAGAAATTGTATCAAGACCTATATCCTGTCCCTTCTGTGACCACACAGCTTACATTTTATTTTGTTTAACAGTCTCACTGGCTATTTTAGGAACCACTTATGTAGAAAAGTAGTAGAAGTAGAAAAGACATTTCTAAAGAAAATGTAGAACAGAGTTATCATTTTATGCAAACAAGAAATGTCAGTCCCACACGACACAACACATCATATTTCACCAAAATATATTTCTAGACCACAGTTTCATAACCACTGCATAAACAATTACCAGAAAAAAATGATGTATAAATATATAGAATGGAATAATTCAAAGCAAAGTGTTTCTTTGTGGTTTCAAGGTGCTTTCCAAACTTCTACAAACTGTTGGATTCTTGTGTTATATCATTCAAAAGATTTTTGATCCTTAATCCAATTGTACCTAACATCATTAGATGGATGTTGGCTTAGTCAATGTTCCTATATTACCATTATAACTATTAGACTCTTTGGCCACTGAATCAATAGCAGCCTAATCTGCCTCTAAAGATTACAACATTTGCAAGAGTTTACTTTTGTTCATGGATCATTTGAGATCTATGTAGAGCTTTCATGTCAGTAATGATGACATTTGGGACATAAGAAAACAGCTACCCATGTAATTTTATGATGGAGTAGTGCACAAACGAACAGCTTCTAATACAAAGAAGAGGACATATGAAAAAAGACTTAGCAAAAGTTTTAAACTGCAGAGTCCTAAATGCATAATTTGGAAACTAGGAGAAAAAAGACAACTGTTAGCATTGACATAACATGCTAATAGGAGAGATTTTCAAAGCACGTATAGGAGCTGAAACATAACACCACTGTGAGTCAATGGGAACTGCAATCCTAAGCCATGTAACCATGATAAAAATTGTAGAATGCATATCACAGAATAACAGGATCGCATAACGGTTGAGGTTGGAAAGGACGTCTGGAGATCAGGTCCAAAACCCCTGCTCAAGCAGTACCACCTAAAGCCAGTTGCCCAGGACTGTTTATTCCAATATCTCTAAGGATGGACACTCTACAACCTCCCTGGGCAACCTGTTCCCGGTGCTCCATCACCCTCAGAGTAAAAAAGTGTTTCCTGATGTTCAGATGGTACCTCCTGTGTTTCAGTTTGTGCCTATTATCTCTTGTCCTGTCACTGGGCACCACTGAAAAGAGCCTGGCTCCGTTCTCTGTGCACCCTCCCTTCAGGTATTTATACACATTAATAAGATTCCCCCTAGGCTTTCTCTTCTCTAGGCTGAACAGTCCCAGCTCTCTCAGCCTTTCCTCATATGTGAGGTACTCCAGTCCTTTAATCGCCCTTGTGTCCCTTTGTTGAACTATCTCCAGTATGCGATGTGTTCATGCCTCTCTTGTACCGAGGAGCCCAGAATTGGACACAGTACTCCAAGTGTGGTCTCACCAGTGATGAATAAAGGGGAAGGATCACCTTCCTTGACCTGCTGGCAATACTTTGTCTAATGCAGTCCAGGATACCATTTGCTTTCTTTGCAGCAAGGGCACGTCCCTGGGCTCATGTTCAACTTGGTGTCCACCAGGACCACCAGGTCCTTATCTGCCATGCTGCCTTCCAGCTGGGCCTCCCCCACCATGTATTGGTGTATGGGATTGCTCTTCCCCAGGTGCAGGACTTCACACTACTTGTTGAACTTCATGAGGTTCCTGGTGGCCCATTTCTCCGGCCTGTATCCATTACAAGGAATTTATTACTGTGATAAACATTCTGATTCTCATAACTAAAATTGAACTCTGGTGTTTCTGGACCTTTTTTGTGAAAGAAGACACAAATGCATGGTTTTCTGCTGTTCATGGACAAGCACATTTTCATTTCAATTACTTCTAGTGGGAAATAATTCAAACTGTGAGAGGTGAATACACTCTTGCCTTTGCAACTTTCATGCTGTAATAAAGCTTTCTCAGTTTTCAGGAGATGGCAAGCAGGAGCTCCCCCCGCACACTCCAAGAAAATGATGGAAAGGACAATTATATTTTGTTAACAAACAAATGTTAAGACATAAGGTAAAATTATGCCTGAGTGCACAGAATTTATTTTTTCCAATAAAGATCTAGTAATAAAAAAGATGAAAGACTTATTAGTTGTTCTCACTGGGAAAGTGATTTGTATTTTTTTATTATACAGTACAGATTGCTCTTCAGTAACATGTAGAGCAAAGTACTTGAACAGAACATAAGTGTCATGTGAATCAAAATCTAAATAGTCTGTTGGGGGCGTATATAATAATTTTCTAGTTGGTTTTTTTATAGAGTAAATATCCAAATCAAAATAAGGCTACATTAATTTGACTCACTTGAACTGGACTGGGGCTTCAAGAGTGAGCCAAGGGAGAAGAATAAGCTATTGAAGCTGTTGAAGTCAACAAGCATACCTCTTGATAGTTGAGGTTTTAAATTGCTTTCTTCATCCTCACCTCATTGGTGCTTAAGCTATTGAGAGAAATGGCTTCAGCATGTATTCTGGTCTGATTAATTTCCAGGGTACTTATGAATTTGATTCCATTATAAATTGCATTGCAAAAGTACTGTCTTCAGTTAAGACAAATATCGGTGCATAAACATGCATAAATTCACTAGCACTGACTAGCCCTGGAATGTTTTATTAAAACATGTAATATTAATCTGTAGGTTCCTAAAGGGGCATGAAAATAGTTTGGATGCTAGCAGATAGGAACAGTCAAAGTCTGTTACAGTAATACAGTTTTTCTTTTGTTCCAGAAAGACACAGCAATGTGAAAAGATACTAATGGCCTGATCCTTGCATTTCAGTGTAGGCAAATTAGTGAATTCAAATTAGTGGTTTATCAGTTTTCCCACCTCCTGTTTTGTTCTAAGTATTCTGAATTCAGTTGAACTAATTTAGGTATCAATGTTAAAGGATGAAGCTAAATTTGCTTGGTGGACTGAGAATCCTCTAAATATGAGAGGAATTTCCAAAAATTAAACTCTAATAAAGAGGAAACAATCTCTTTTTAGGCATCATTTTTACCTCCCTCTCAAATATAAGAAAGCTAAATATAAACTATTGAGTCATAAAAAGGCTTACCTCAAATTAGAGGCAAACTACATCAGCAAGACTTTATCCCCAAGACACTTCAAAATGTAAAGTTATTGGATTTTTAAATATAAATCAATGTGCAGTTAGCGGAAATAATGTCATGATACATTTCAGGAGTAAGGAGCTCCATATAATTTTTTTTCTCTGAGACATACACCATCTTTTTCATTTATTTATTTTTTTTTTCCACAGCTGGCAATATTAAGGAGATCTTAGAATTTGATTTCTTGGAATTGTGTTTTGGCCCTCCAAGCTTTGCAGCTGCTAATTTCAATATCTTGTTGCAAGCCACCCCACATTCCAAGGCTGTTTCTTTTTCTTGTCGCATCACACAAACATTCCCTTGGGATACCAGAGTGTGTTTCATTGCTGGACTTTCCACAGAAAGGAAAATGTATCATGAAAAACATCCAGAAATTTTCTCAACACAAGAAAACTCTATTAGAAATGAAGAAAGCTCTATTAGAAGTGAATATTTTACATTATTTCTGAGAATATCTTAAAAAAGAAAAGCAAAAACCACACAGAGAAATAAGGCTTTTTTTCTAAATATCCCCATCACACTATATCTATGTTCAATGTCAAAATGTTGGCTCTTGTGGCCGACAACCATAAATGTTAGCCTCCATAATATTTTTTTTCAGTATTTGAACAAGTAGTTTCCTATCTTTTCTGCTTCAGCTCTTTGTAATTGAGAAATCTCCATAAATATCTACAATATCAAATTGCCATCTTCTGAAAAATCCTTCTCTCAGTCTCCTTTTTTATGATATACAGAGAAGCTGTTAACCTGTTATGCTGATTGATCTTATATCCTCACTTTTGTGTCCATAGCTATCTGTTATCTCATTTCTTATATAGACTGTTCAGGATACGAGCCATATTTTTGTTCTAATATTTGTACTAAATAGATTTCTATGATGTTGTCATTGTAATTTAAGCAACAGAAAAAAAACCACACTAGTAAATGTTCTGGAAAAGACAATTTAGAAGCAGATATTTTTTTTAAATTGCATATTTAGAGGAAAAAATCTTATATTCTGTGTTACCAATGGACCACTGCCTTTACTTCACAATGGGAGAACTACTCTGGATTTCTAGTGTGTCTTTGACAGTTGAAATACTGGAAAAAGTCTGGAAAAATGCTATCTAATTGTTAGATAACGTTAATAAAAATTATTTGTAATAAAAAAAAGTTCATCTGGGTATGAAAATAAGGGGTTGGGAGCTAAAGACTGCATCTGGGGGAGTTATTGTTGAAAGGATTCCCTCAAGATTCCAAACGGATGCTGGTAGATTATTATTTCTCCTAATGATCTAAAGGAACCTCAGAGTACAAAATAATAAAATGTATGCCAGGTTGTACTTTAAAAAATAATCTGAACAGATTTAGAGCTGGAGGTAGAGAGTAGATTGAGTTCCTTCTATTTTTAAATCTTTACAACTATCAATAAATAATACCAAAATTAGTCACATTAATTGCTACTCAATTTGTTCCTGTGGTAAGAAAAAGCATCTTTAACTGTTACAAAAGCCATCATTTGTATTTTAAGTCTATTAGCAAGACAGGATGCTTGACATATACTCAAGACTGGAAAAAAGCTAGAACACGGTACCACTGGATTTTATGGATGTGCATGCTCAGTTAGGGGAGAATACAACTTCTCTTTCATCCAATCAATGTTTATTCTATTCATTTCCACAAAGAATAACTCTAAAGACTTAGAAAAGACAACTGGAATATCCAAGGAATAAGAAGAAAGGGTCAGGGTATGTTCCTGGTCAGATCAGCACAGTGAATCATAAGTTAATTCTCTTAAGTGAGGAAATGTCTTAAGCCAGTGAATAAATCACACCAAGTTGGCCTATTACACCAGATGCACCTAAAATCAAACAAAAGTTTCTGTTTTAAAGTGTAATCTCTCATACGTCAAGGCAATTCAGAAATGCCAATGTTTACCATAAATGACTATTTGAAATAAATTTTACAAGCAAGGGGGTGACTATAATTTTAAAGCTTCTAACTACACCATATTTAAAGCTTTCAATTCCAGTAATATTTTCAAAGATGTCAGATAAAATACAAGAATTCAGGTTCTCTCATCTAATTGATCTGAATATTCACATTATGTTCATTCTCATAAAATTCATAACTACAACAATTCACTCTTATGAAACATTCTTCCCTCATATTCTCTATCTTGGCCTCTTTTGTAAGGTAGAGTGACACATGACTGCTTCATACCTTAAAATATAAGAATAGTGAAACTGCTGGAAGATATACAAATGTGAAACTACACTAACACTTTTTCTAGGCAAGAAATTAAGAAATGAAGGTTAAAAAAAGGACCTCCAATACCCTTTTAAAAGTCTAACTTAAATATTCAGGAGGACTGAAATCCATCTGGTTAGTTAGAACTGACCTACTACTGCACAGACAATGATTTTTCTGGCAAAAACTGTTCAAGATCCAGTACTTCCTTGAAGAGTTATATGAGGAAAAGAAAAGAAAACCAGACTTGAAAACCTGGTACTATCCAGCACAAGTTGTTGCCTGACATTAAGGTAAGTGATTAAAGGAGTAGCTTAAATTATCTTCAGAAGGTTCAACCCTGAGCTAACTCTGTCTATTGAATGTGTAATTGCCTCTGGTGCTTTTCTTGCTCTTGTAAAATCTAAATCTGAAATTACTTTTCCCTCATCTCCAAATACATTACATGTTTTCCTAATGTAAGTGAGATCTTTCAGTTTGTTGTTGCTTAAGTTCTTACAAAGTCAATGTGAACCTGTTTCCAGCATAGTGATGTCCAAGATAACATAATATGGACTTATCTGCCAAACCAGTCCATTTGCGTGATGAATCTTTTGACCTCTGTTAAGACATTCACCGTTATCTTTCTGATTTTTCACATGTTAATGTATGGGAGAAAATTCTTAAAGGGTTTATTTCATTTCCTTCTATGACAAGGTTACCCACCAGGTGGACCAAGGGAAGCCAGTCGATGTAATATTTCTGGATTTCAGTAAAGCTTTCAATACTGTCTCTCACAGTATCCTCCTGGACAAAATGCCCAGCGTACAGCTACATAAACATGTAATGCAATGGGTCAGCAATTGGCTGATGGGTTGGTCTCATAGGGTTATAGTAAATGCTGTTACATCAGGTTGGCGGCCAGACACTAGTGGGGTTCCACAAGGAACCATCTTAGGGCCAGTAGTCTTTAATGTCTTCATAAATGACTTGGGTGCAGGACTTGAAGGAATACTAATTAAGTTTGCTGATGACACAAATTTGGGAGGACCTGTTGACGTTCTTGAGGGCAGAGAGCCCCTGAAGAGAGATCTGGGCAGACTGGAGAGCTGGGCAGTCACCAACCGTATGAAGTTTAACAAGGGCAAGTGCCAGATTTTGCACCTGGGGCACAGCAACCCTGCATGTACAGACAGACTAGGGAACAAGAGGCTTAAGAGCAGCCCTACAGAGAGGGACCTGGGGGTTCTGGTCGACAGCAAGTTGAACATGAGCCAACAGTGTGCCCTGGCAGCCAAGAGGGCCAACAGTGCCCTGGGGTGCATCAAGCACTGCATTGCAGCTGGTCAAAGGAGGGGATTGTCCTGCTCTGCTCTGCACTGGTGCGGCCTCACCTCGAGCACTGTGTGCAGTTTTGGGTGCCACAGTATATTAAGGGTATAAAGCTACTAGAGATTGTCCAGAGGAGGGCCATGAAGTTGGTGAAGGGTTTAGAGGAGAAACCATATGAGGAGTGGCTAAAGTCACTTGGTTTGTTCAGCCTAGAGAAGAGGAGACTGAGGGCAGACCTCATGGCATCCTACAGCTTCCTCACAAGGGGAGGAGGAGGGGAAGGTGCTGATCTCTCCTCTCTGGTGACCAATGATAGGACCCAAGGGAATGGCAGGAAGATGTGCCAGGGGAGGTTTAGGTTGGATATTAGGAAAAGGTTCTTCAAGGTGAATTTTGGGGTTGTCCTGTGCAGGGACAGGAGTTGAACTCAACGATCCTTGCTGGTCCTTTCCAACTCAGGGCATTCTATGATTCTATGATTCTAAACCATAGAAAAATAAAACTTTTCAGTTAAAAATTTAGATTCAGAAAGCCTTAAAAATACATCAATATTTTTTCCTCCATTAAAAAAGAAATTTTCTTGTCAAACAGCCAAACTGGAGGGAAAAATGAGGTATTTGTTAGAACTATTTGACCTGCAATTTGTTTTTCTTCAGATCTAATTAATATCTAAAAACTTCTGGCTTGCTTCCAAAAATAAGTATTTTGCCCACTGTGAGGTTTAATTAATTATGTCTTGCATAGAATTTTGAAGATGTGAAGTATTCTGTTCAGCCTAAGTTACCTTTAGTCTCTCTCATTTACTCCCTGGCTAAACTAAAGTAACTATAATATTATGCTATTTCTTTATTTTATTTTTTTTAAGTATTGTTCTAAAGATACACATCCTAAATACAAGGCAAAATAATTCTGTTTTTGCATGGTGTAAAGTATTATTTCACAGGTGTATGTCCCTTTAGTTACCCTTCTCAGTCATCAACAGTGGAAACACCAGGCTTTTCACTGAGTGTTGTGATTTATTTTTATTGGTAATACTGAACCTAACTTAAATCCCAACCCTGTACTAGACATTGCATATACACAATCAGTCCCAATCTGAAAAGCTTACAATCTAAATGGGCACAATAAATTGAGAGACGTGGGAGGGGAACTGAGGCAGAAAGGTCAGTCAAACAAGAACGCTTGTCCAGTTCAAACAGCAGGATTTGTAGTCAAACTGAGATTCAACTTATATTTCTCAAGGTTCAGATCATGCTTTAACAGAAATACCTTAGGCTGGTACATATAATGGGTTCAGAAAAGAAGAACTCAAAAGTTAATTGTTAATCTACAACTGAACACTTCAAACAGCAAACAAAAAGTAAGGATGTGCTGAACACAGCAAATCTAATTCTGGGATGTATCAGCAAGAATATGAACGTGCAAACCCCAGAGGTTCATCAGCTCTGGGGAGACCTCAGCTGGAGTCAAAAGACATTTTAAGGTACTTCAAGAAACCTGTGGATCAGTTAGTGTGAAGTAAGGAAAGATGAAAAGGTCAGAAACCATTGCAAACATAACCCACAATAAAATAATGATGGACGTAGGCTTCTTTAATCTTCTTTAAAGAAGAGTGAGGCTGCAGTGGGTTAACCTTGGCTCACCACCAGGTGCCCACCCAGATGTTCTCTCACTCCCCCTCCTCAGCAGGATGGGTTAGAAAATAAGGTGAAAAAGCTCGTGGACTGAGATAAGGACAGGGAGATCGCTTACCAGTTACCATCAGGGAAAAAAACAGTTTCAACTTGGGGAAGATTAATTTAATTTATTGCCAATTAAAAATAGAGCAGGATAGTGAGAAATAAATCAAAGCTAAAGACACCTTCCATGACCCCCACTGCCCCTTCTTCCCAGGCTCAACTTTACTCCTTCACTTCTATCTCTTCTACCTCCTCTCTCCCCCAAAGAGTGCAGGGGGGATGAGGAATGGGAGTTTGTTGTGGTTTAGCCCCAGTCAGGAACTAAGCACCACCCAGCCACTCACTCACTCCCCCCGACCCTGCGGGATGGGGGAGAGAGTCGGAAGGGTCAAAGTAAGAAAACTTGTGGGTTGAGATAAGAACAGTTTAATAATTAAAATAAAATAGTAAGAGTAGTAATGGTAATAATAATAATGATAATGATAATATAATAAAAAGAAATAACGAGAGAGAGAAACGAAACCCAGGGGAAAGAAGGAAAAGGAAAAAAGCCACAAGTGCTGCAACCACTCACCACGCGCTGACCGACACCACCAGTCCCCGAGCCACAATCGCTGCCCCCCCCCCGGCCAACTCCCCCAGTTAATATACTGGGCATGACATCACATGATATGGAATACCCTTTGGCCAATTTGGATCAGCTCTCTTGGTTCAGCTCTCTTGGTTGTATCCCCTCCCTTCCCGGCTTCTTGTGCACCCAGCAGAGCATGGGAAGCTGCAAAAGTCCTTGACTAATGTAAGCACTACCGAGCAACAACTAAAACATCAGTGTGCTATCAACATTATTTTCATACTAAGTCTAAAACACAGCACTGTACCAGCTACAGTGAAGACAATCAACTATCCCAGCTAAAACCATGACAGTGTTGCAGTCAGTTCATAACACTTTGTCTCTGTCACTTCTTCCTCACACTTTTTCCCTGCTCCAGACTGGGGTCGCTCCAGCATGGACTGTTTTCACAGGCTGCAGTTCTTCAGGGCATACCCACCTGCTGCGGCATGGGGTCCTTCATGAGCTGCAGAGTAGATACCTGTTCTGACAAGGTTCCCCATGGGCTGCAGGTGAACAACCTGGTCTTCTCCATAAGCTGTGTGGAATCTCCACTCTACTGCCTGGAGCACCTCTTCCCTGTCCTTCTTCACCAATCTTAGTGTCTGCAGGGCTGCCTCACCCCTACTTTTCTCATTTCTCTCTCTTGCAACTGGTACACAGTGGTTTTTACCCTTTCTTATACACATACTTATATATGAATAACATCAGATATGTTATATATATGTTATGTATTAATAACAGAGACACAACCAGTATCACAGAAGCCACCCATGAAGTTGCTCCGCTACCAAACCCTTGCCACTTAAACACAACACAGAGTTGAAATTTTTAATTCTTCAACTCTATTAAAATATATGAAATGGAAGTTACTAGAAAGATAGATGACACAAAGATCAGGAAATCTCCTGAGCTGAAAATGTATGGAGGCTGGGGAATCATTAGGGATGAATTATGGATGATTGCCCCATTCTCATTCTCCCGTGTCCCATACCTGCCACTCTCTTATTGAAGGACACACATGCCCTTTAAGACAGAATACTGGCTAAATGGTCTACTCTGAACCAGAGCATCCCTTCTTATGTCCTTATATTCAGAATTTTATAAAAACAAAATGACGTTTTGTTACTTTTCTCTTAAAAGTCACAGATAGAATTCAGGAAAATAATCCTGCTATGCCATTAATTTTTTTTTTATTTTGAAAGCAATCTTCTGTATCAGACTGAAGACTTTTCAAAGTACACAAATGGTTGTAAAAGGAAGTGCTATCTACTCAGAACATCCAATAATGCCCATTAAAGTAGTGATGCCTCAAAGTAAATGCACTAACCTAGGGATCCTTCTATGTTCAGGGATAAATGAAAGTCTTCCCTGTTTCAAAAATGCCATTCTTGCTGAAACTGGCAAAATTTTGCTTAAATATCCTGAAAGTTTAGACTGGTCAGAAATATCACCATTGCCCCCTTACACTTCTTCAAGCTGAAACTTTTAAGAAATAGAGCATTTCAAATCTCAGTGGAAAAAATGAAGATAATGAAAATGTCTTGGATTGGGGAGGACATCTGGCCCTTCTTTATTTGTATTCTTAAAATGAAACGCATGCTTAAAATTTTCCTGAAGTGTGTCCAGTGTAAATAGTGGCTAAAACTTCAACACCTTCCTTGGGTAAGACAAATCATTGTAATGAACAATCTAAGAACAGAGATAACTGAAAACAAGACACGCTTGTACTATGAATATGTACATTGTGCCACAGGCTAAGCACTGAAATTTAACGTAACCTGAAACTTTACTGAAACCAGTAGGGACACATGAGAAAAATTAAAGGAATTTTAAGTGGTTCAACAGTCAGGTTTTCCACACATTTCACAAAGGGATTTTTCTGAAAGGTTAGGAAGGTAAAACAGCTTTTCTTCTTATCTTTCCCAAGTAACAGAATTATCAAAGAAGAGCAGGTCAAACCCCTTTTACTGCAGTATTTAGTAGTAAATGGCACTGGTATTCAACCGTTTAGTGCTACTTACCATTACTACTTCTAAAAAGTAACTAGTCCATGAAGTTCTGTTCAGAGATACACAGGGGGTGGTAGTTCAATTGCAGGCAGAGCAAGCTATCCAGAATGAGTAACTGGCATTTGATGAACACAAAAAGATTTAGAAAATGCTTAGATGGTGCTTGGTTGTTTTACTGAAAAAGTAACATAAATAAGACAAATATTTAGTTTAACAGCAAAACACAGGATAATTATTCATTGATTATTTAATGGTTATTAAAGAGGCAAACTCAACCCCACAGCAACACACTTTCAAAGATCCTCTTCCCTCTCTCTTAGTATGTCCTTTCAAAGTATGGTCATGCTGTTGGCACACAAGCAGCAAATGCCAAATACCAGAGCCTTAAATGCACTCAAATTTGAGTTCCACTTTTACATATCACGCTCCCTAAAATAGACTGGAAGCTGAGATACACCCACTCTCACAACTTCAATCTTTACTTATTATGCTTCCAGGAACACTGCTGGAAGTCTTAAATCATGTTAAAGTTGGTGTCTAAATAGGATTTTCAAACTTCAGAAGAAATGCATAAGCAGTGTAATGCTCTTTCTTCTTATCTTGCATCACCAGTGCTTACACTAATTTCAACAAAATAATCTCTAAAAGCCACAGATTTCATAAATTAGCAACACAGTACCCGTTGGAATTCATCCTTCAGATCATCTGTAGGCTTTGCATTAAGAATAGGGAAAAAAGGAATATGAAGCAACAATGTAAAAGTTAAATCTCTGCCTGAAGCATGCAGGGTGATGTGAGTATTGATACCAGATCCTGGTTTTAATGAAAAGCAATTTAAGGAAGGTCTTTATAAAGTGGATCAGCTAGGCTGCAACTGAATAACGTAATGGGCTTTTACTGCACTCTGCTTCTGTTGCCGTAATCTTGACTAGTGTTTCTTAGGATTTATAGGACTTTCTTGGGGGTCTTTTTCTTCAGAGTTCTGGATTTGGGGGTTTCTTTGCTTTTCTTCCTCCTCCCTTGTAAATTACTGTTGTCATGTCATGAGACCACAACTGTTTATTGTGAAAAGTCACTAATGAACAAACGACCCTGCCACCTGGAGCACTTACAGCCTCATGTTAGACTCCAGCTACATAAAAAAAAAAAATCTTCTCAGCCTATTGATTCACTGGCAGTGTGTGATTGTACCCTGGAGGCAGGTGACAGTTAGGCAACCGGATTCTTACTGTTTTACACTCCCTATTANCACTCATTGTGCTCTACAGATTTTTGAAGCTGTCAGGTCAAAAGCATGACTTCTTTAATACTTATCACAGTCTTCTTGTGTTACCTTTATTATCTCATTTTGAAAAACATTTCCACTAACTAGAAATAGGGGCAACACCTACAATGTCAGCTCTCTTGTACTGTGATCATAAATGTAGTAAACTGGTCTCAGGGGAAATTAAATGAGATTTTAGGGATCAGGCTACTCTAGAATA
>WEKW01003185.1:1569-14712 GCA_013389905.1 Sula dactylatra | reverse complement strand
TGAATGATCCAGTCCTCCAACCATACTCCTGGCTGTAGAAATGGGATATAAACACTTCTCCAATGTCCAATTAGGACATCTCAAAATATAAACTGTATGAAATCCTCCAATGTAAAGACGTAGTGGTCTTTATCTTTACATATATATTGGCCATGTGTGAGNNTGTAGAGTAACCATAGCAACAATACAATATGTTGAGTAAATCAGCTTGAAAACTGTTGAGTGCATTAGATATACAGGGCATAGAGGTTTTTTTTATCCTGTTGTTGGATCAGGCCCATACTAGTGCTTTATATTAACCAGCTCTATTATACATAAAAAGTCCCTAAACATTCCCAAATGAAGCAAGAATCACTTCAGGCTCTAAAAATGATTGTACACTTGAATACAGTTAGGAAAATGCTTTGTTTGTAGAATGCTTTGAAGCTAAATCCTGAGCAGAGCTTTTAATCTACAAAAGCAGTAAAATAAAGTGCAGGCCTTTGTATCAGAGAAAATTTGGAGCAGTATACTGGGGTGATTTTGAGGAAAACACTATGTTGAAAGCATATGATTAATGCAGTGTTCTAAAATAAGAAAAAAAAAGTCCTTTAAAATAAATTTTAAAAGACAATAGACATTCTGAAATCTAAAACCACAACTGTTTTCTGTTTATCTTCCTTCAAACTGTGACCTACAAGTTTTTTAACAGCTGAAAATCTGTGCTGATCATTCAAATGTTTGAAAGGAAAACTAGAGAATTTAATCTAATTCTTGTGATTTGATCACATGGAATGAGGTTTCTGAATGTGTCTATAAAAATGAAGCAATTAATTATGTCCTCATGAGACTGTATCCATTATTATTTTTCTTAATTTATACAGTTCTTGATGTATTTTCTGTAAGAATATTATAAGAACACAGGACCGTGTATTTTCTGAGTTACAATTAAGTAAACAGGTAGTTAATTAAAATTTTTGCCAACCTTGAATTTATCATTAAGATTTTCATTTTCATTCTATTTACACAAAGAAATGGAAACATTTCTTAAATATAAATATCCAAGTAGAAAATAAATGCTCACTAAACTAACTACATGAGGTGAGGCTCCTAAGTTTTCCCATCAAATCCAAAGTAGATTACTTTGAGATCTCAGCAGTTTAGANAAGAAAACCTGCAGTCAGTCTCATTATTATTTCAGTTGTCATATTTTACCCTCTCAAATTTAATTGTGATGAAGTCCAGCCCCCCTGTATCCCTTAGTAAACATCGTTGGGGGGAAAATAACGGTTTTTATGTGTCTTTCCTTCACCTCTGCACTCCATTTAGCTGTAGGCAGCGTTGTGGAACAGCAATAGTCACAGCACTGTTAGAGAGATGGCAGCACACATTGGTACTCACGGACTCTAGGGTGTTTCTACAAATGTACCAAGGTAACTTGTTTTCAGAGTTATTGAAATGCACCAAAAATTTAAAAATGGCTTTTCTGTAAGGAGTGACAAAAGATATAGTCATTAACACCCAGCATAATTTTTCTTTTTTTTGAGGTTGCATAAGAGGCGCTCAGAAATTTTTTTTCTGTTCTTTCCCATGGTGCCTTCTCTCCCTATGAATTCCATAGGCCAGTTGTTTCAAATCATGTTTTTTTACTAAACCATGCCTATAATAAGAATCTTCAAATAATAGATGGACCAGGTATGTCAAAAGCCTCTAAGTAAATTCAGGTTGCCCGTTAGGAAGTCTTCATACCCCGTTAGCTACTATAAGGTATACGTGATGACTGAGAAAGCAACCTCTGACCCACAGGCTTTTTCATGCTCTAACTAGTAAGTAGGAAACAACAGGGGTTGAGGAGAGCTCTATGAAACAGTGCTCGTCAGAGCGTGACAAATTGGAAAATGGGCTCTTCTGTATTCTGTAATGACAAGAATATTTAATAGACTATGTAGGGGGTACATTAAAAAAGATGTTAGCTAGCCTGAAAATACACTCCTGGGGTGAAGTCCTAGTCCCACTGAAGTCAATTGCAAAAAGTTTCATCAGATTGAATGGGGCCATAATTTCACTCCTGGTGTACACTCAAGTGAAAATGTCTATTTAATTTTACAACAGATAGGAATTCCGATGTATGCTTTTTCATTCTACACAAAGCACTGAAAATACTTGTTTAGGTAAAATGGCATAGGCCAGCATTGCAGCTCCTGAGGCTTAAAATAAACCAATTTAATTTTGTCTTCCTACTTCACCACTCTCAAAATGAGAGTCTGCCTTTAGGTGCTCAGTGGTGAATTATGTCAGCTGTACTTTTTTATTCCACAATTCAATAGGGTGTAGAGGACCATAAAGTGGATTATTGAAAAACGGCTTGCAAGAGTGCAAAATAAAATTTATCTAAGTAGGCTTTTCCCCCCTCTTGGCTCGTAACTCCAATATTAGTAATTTTGCTACTACTGACATTTATAAGAATTGCAACCACAGGAAAACTGAAAAAACTACTGTAAAGAACTGATCCAAGGGCTGGGGCATAAACCTAGGATATGCATTAAAGTCCTTTCTCTTCCAGTAATATCTTGGCAAAGTCACTTTGGACTCAATTTTTAAAGGTGTTAGGCTTCAAGAAATACAGACAGGCCCCAGATTAGATTTTCAAAAAGCATTTGAGGTATCTAATTCTTTTCAACTTCTACGCTGATTTTACAGAATGGGGGAAAAGGTACAGAATTCTAAGATGGCCATAACAGAACTTGCATACCTTACACATGCCTCATTGTGTTGGTTTGGGCTGGAATAGAGTTAATTTTCTTCATAGAAGCTAGTACGAGGCTATGCTTTGGATTTATGCTGAACACAGTGTCAATAATACAGGGATGTTTTAGTTACTGCTGAGCAGTGCTTAGACAGAGTCATGGCCTTTTCTGCTTCTCACCCTACCCCACTGGCGAGTAGGCTGGGGGTGTGCAAGAATCTGGGAGGGGAAACAGCCAGGACAGCTGACCCCAACTGACCAAAGGGATATTCCATACCATATGACGTCATGCTCAGCATATAAAGCTGGGGAAAGAAGAAGGAATGGGGAGACATTCAGAGTTAATGATGTTTGCCTTCCCAAGTAACTGTTACATGTGATGGAGCCCTGCTTTCCTGGTGATGGCTGGACACCTGTCTGCCGATGGGAAGTAGGGAATGAATTCCGTGTTTTGCTTTGCTTGTGTACGCGGCTTTTGCTTTACCTTTTAAACTGTCTTTATCTCAACCCACGTGTTTTCTCACTTTTACTCTTTCAATTCTCTCCCCCATCCCACTGTGAGGGGAATGAGCAAGTGGCTGTGTGGGGCTTGGTTGCCAGCTGGGTTTAAACTACGACACTCATAAAGATATTGAATACTCTGCCATATTTATGTTCACATAATTCAGAAACATCTAAACAGTCACAAGAAGAGAAAGACAGTGACAATCAGGTCCATAATTATGATATCTTTCCTTAAAACAAGCAATATCTTATTACTCAATCTCATTTATATAAACAGACATACTGGGTGGTAAAGTAATAAAGTATGAATAAAGGTAGCAGACTTGGCCTGAAAATTATTTTGTTTTCACATGCAACATTAATTACCATTTGGATTAGACTAATGTGCCACTTATCACTCGGAAGTGGTGAACAGGGAAAGGCGGAATGGAAGAAACCTTAGTGTAATTATTATTCTTTCTAAGGGAATCAGTATGCTTTACATGTCTGTTTTCTTTAATCTACTAGTGTAAAAATCCTTTTTTGCAAACTGCTGAAGAGTTCATTTCATTAATCCTTTAGGAAGAGTTTCTGTCAGATGCTTTAACTAATGGCTCTTAGACCCTAGATGAGTTTGAAAGGAAAATATTACTTGGATCAATAATTAAACACCTGAGTTTTGGGGTTACTTTTTTAAAAAGGAATTATATATTATTATTCCTGTCAACCTTGTTTGGCATTGACTAGTAACTTTAGAAATCTTATAAGACAAATCTTTTATTTGCCATTGGCCATTTCCTTTAAGTTTAAATGTCCTAAACATTCTGCTTTGGAGAACATACCTTCAAAGTGCTCTTTAATCACTACTATATTAACTGCTGTCAGTAACCAGCCACTTCCATGAATGTTTAATACTGGGATGACTGATTTTTACTAAAGTTTGTATTAACTGTGGGTAAGTAAACAATTACAGTCCAGAAAATCTATGAATAAAAACCATAAAACACAGATTGCAACAGCATAAATTTCTCTTTTTCAGTATGAAAAAAGCTTATATATTAATTCTGGTCTGCAAATGAGTCCATCAATTATGGATCCTGAACACTGTTATTATTACTTTAAGATAGATTTTAATATTCTTGCTCATATTGGGTAGCACTTCACTGTGATGCAGTCTCATTATTGATTTTAATAGGACTATTTATTAAGTTAAGTAGTTTTCAATATGAATCAAGATTTAACTATTAAGTATCTATTCACATAGTCTAATTAGGTATTTTAAGTAGGGCACATCTGTATTACCATTTTAGTTTTGATCAGGAGTGCACTTTTGAAGGAAATCTCTTGAACTTTCTGTTTGCTGCTCTTTGACTCACAGCATAGAGAATTCTTGGAGCACACAAACAGAATTTTTCTTGGATGAAATTAAGACACAAAAGACACTCTAGTTGCCACCATTAATTTTAATGGGTACTCAGTCCACAGGATCAAACAAGAGCTACTCTCAAGAGTACACACACACATCCAAAACATATTCAATGAGGACAGTCAGTCCTCAACATCACCTTTTTCACTCTATACATCTGCTCCTACTAGGCCACTCCACTTACTACTGTAGACATATTCATAACGCATTCTAACCACTAACAGACATTTAATCTAAAAGATGAAAATAAAATCAGTCCAAAGTAAAAACTCTGAAATGTACACAGTCACAGTATGAACACTGTGCCCTTTGCTAATTTATTTGTATTGGTCCACACTACTTATTAGTTAAAAATAAAAATAGGATCCTAAGTTCCCCATATGCTTAATGGAGGTAAGAGGTATCTCTAGAGTGGTGACTCAAAACTGGCAAGTCAGTGATGTGAAGGAGACAGTGCTAATACTCTTCTGTGACTACTTTATTCCTTTCTTTTTGACAGCTGGGTGGCTAATTTTATGTTTTGAGAATAACAATGGAAAATAACGTAGAAAAACTGTGAAGGAAGGACCTCAGGCTGGACAGTTCCAAGATGCTCTGGCATAATATGCTCCAAGTAGAAAACTGAACACCAAGCTGTCAACAAGAGCTGTAAAATCATAAGCATCTCCCAATTATCATTTCATGACTTATAAACACTTCAACTCTCATTATCATTTTAAGAGATTGCTACTTTTTTCCTATATACTTACCTTTCTATTCCCAGCCACTGAGCTCCTGCTCACTCCTAGGTTTCATTGTCTTACCTCATGTTTATCTCCATCAACAGCTGATTCAGCGGTTGGCCTAACTGATGGGGTAAAAAGCTTAAGTGGTAAGGGAGGGAGAGAAGAAAGGGAAACAGGATGAAAAAGTCAGGAAAAGTTAAGCCTGATTTGCTTCTGACAGAAAGAAGCAGTGCTTTTAAGGTGTTCCTCTCCTTATTTAATATATAGTTCCTGTCCCCAACATTCATTCTTAGTCTGTTTATTATCTTACAGTATACTGTAGAAATAAATAACATTGCTATATTTTTATTCTGGTTTATTTTCAGGTCTTGAAGCTTTTCTTGTGTTTGCATGCTTATTTGGGTTTTTTTCCACCACCTGTTGTGACAAAACTACAAGACAGAGTTAAGTTGCTGCAGGAGGAAATTGAATATAAATACTATTTCACATCTATGTTCTATGCAGGAAATATGGACAGAGAGATAAAGTTTGAGGAACAAGAGTCTCTGTCACTATGAAAATCTTCCTTGTTTCACACAATTGGCTAAAAACAAGGAACTCGGCTTATCTCTGCCATAAGACTCCATTGAAGTAAATCCGAGTTCTATACAGTTGGGCTGTGCTCAAGTTGTTCTCAGTGGCACTTTGTATATCTAGTAAAAGCAGAAAATTATTATTTATACTTTGTTCTTAATCAAAACCCCCAATATTTACTTAAGATGACTACAAAACCCTGTGGGGTTTGGGGAGGCAGGGAATGGATGTATGAAAAAATAAGTGGGATTTCAGTAATAAAGGGGAAGTTTACACTGTTAAGATTGTTAGACACACCTTTTTCTTACAAATCTCATTACTGCAAGTACAGCAAGCAGCTGCTTTGACCTTGATTTTATAAATGTGAAAATGTAGTTTAGTATTTAGATAATTCATTGTGAGAAAAGACACAAAATCCCAGCAGAATAGTAATATGTCAAAGAGCATTTTCTTCTTGAAGAAAGGAGAAAAATTATTAACTCTTTGGTAACAAAAAAAAAAAAAAGCATTAATAAGGGGCAGTAAAACAATCCAGACTTCAAATTCAATCACTGTGACACTCGCATTTTAGACAGCTATAGCAATTCTGACTGTTATTCATGACCGGTTCTCAGATGCAGGCAAGGACAGGAGATAGGCTGCAGCTTAGTATTTGTCTCTAGTCTGTGCCCTAATTCACCAGCTGAACATACTTTTAATTCCAGACTATAGATTTCATCTCTTGATACCCACTGGGTTTCCCAGACATAAAGGAAAGCCTCCTGAGTTCCAATACGTCAAGTAGACAGAATGGCAGGTTACAGGCAGCAGCAGTTGGAAATCTGCTTGTAGCTATCTCAGCTTGTAATTGCTGCTTCACAGCTGAGACCAGAGCCTAAGTATATGAGTATTCCTTCTCTGCTTCATACATTGGAGGTACAACCAAATGTATAGTTTCCCAGCTGAGCCTGACGCCCAGCTGCACTAAGTAATGCATGCACCCACCTAGGTGGGATACAGGTCTCAGGTGTGAACCCGTGCTGTTAACTGATCATAAATACGGAGCTGGTGCTGCTTTCTCTCCGAGATGGAGAGAATCACAGTGACTCTCAGGGGACCCTTGGTCTGCTGGTTCCTGCTGAGTGAACATGAGAAAACTAGAAAACTTTCACAATGGTAGTAGTAGTTTCAGTTGTTACTTCCTCACCAAAAGAATCACCACCTCAGCTGGCCCTTTGCTCTGTCCAATAATCATTTGGACACAGCAGATAAATCAGCAGTCTTGCCTAACCAAAGGTAAAGATTTTAGACTGGGACACTTAACTGCATATAACTTTAATCATACAACTTAAATTAGATTCCTAAAGAAGGCAGACTGTATCACTTAACATTCTCAAACCTAACCACAGCTCCTGAGGTTGCTTCTGAGATGAAAGAGGTGTAAGAGCTGGTATAAAATGAAAAATAATACGCACACTCATCAGTCCTTTATTTTTAAGCAATTGGATGAATATTTTGATGATGTCCAAACTGCTGAGCAAGGTGATCAGTTCAGTGCCAGCCCACCTCTCACTGTAAAGACAATTACTTTGCAATTCCAAAAGGTCAGGTAATTTAAATTAAATACAAATAATTTGCAGGACATGACACACAACAAATAAAATGTACTAAGAATCAATATCCCACAGAGTTGTTTCTGGTTCAAATAAATCAATTGGACTATCACATAAAGCCTGCCTTTGCATGCTTTTCTGAAACAAAAGAAAGCTTAAAGTAGGTATAAATCAGCCTGCTTAGTGCCATTTCTTATTGTCGTGTTTTCAACTGTAATACGAAATAAAGTGTCAAGCTACCTGGTCAACTGCCAGGAGCCCACCTCTCAGTAAATGACCAATGCTTTTATTACAAGAGAGATGAAGCAAAAATGGACTGCTCTTAAAAACTCTGGTCCTTCTGCATCAAATCACAATGCCCCTGGAGACAGAATGCACTATGCCTTTCTCTGTAATATTTTAAGGTTACCAATTACTCTTTTGCTAGATACACACACTGTAAGGATAAAACCTATAACAGATCTGAACAGTTCTTTTAATTAGAATAAATGAGTGGTTTAGCCTGGATATCTTTGATCATTGTCATGTTAACAAACTGAATAACAATGAATTCTTCGAACAGCGGGCTCTGCTGGGATTTGTGTAGCATATAATGTCCAACTACAGCTAAAACCCACAAAGCCAATGCTTTTGTTTCTTTATGCAGTTTCATCTTAAAGGTAAATGTTATCCAGTACAGTTACACATTAAACACCATCAATGACTGTTAAGTCTTTTATAGAGAATTGTCACTGTCAAAGGCTAATCATCTTTCCTTTTTATCATTATTTTTCTGCCTGACAAAAGGCACAGTTAGGGTTTATATGGATACAAGCGATGGCTGCTCACACTCATTAGACTTATCCTCTTTGTCTAAGGTGCACTTAAATAAAGCTTTCTATCCTAATGACACGAGTAGACAATGCAAATGTTCTACTCATGCTTTTCATTAATTTAGCTCACTTCTCTGTGCTTACTTTCCCATCTACCTTCAAAGAGAGAGAACAGAAAAAGACAGAGGCAAATAGTTATATAAACTCACACACATTTTAATGTTCCGCCACTGCTAGCACTTTATTGTGTCTTGCAGATGCTGGTATTTCCATAGCAGACATTTCAGATCACAAGATGAACTGTTTGTTCTTTCAGTCCCCAAGTACAGCTCATCTCTGTGTGTTCCATTTGATTTAGAAAAAGCAAAAACATGTGGCAGCAGGACTTCTTATCAAATAAGGCCAGTAGTTTAAAGAAGCTTTAATAGCTTTAAAAAACTAAAATAAGAAAGCCTATCATCCTTCAAAACCCCTAGAGGTTTACAAAGTGCTGGAAACAGAGTGACTTGCAGTGAGCAGGTACTAGGCATCTGACAGAGGAGTTCACAAAATATAATAAAACTTTCTAACTAATAATGAAAAAAAAAAATCTCCTAGATTATACAGAATGGTTAAAGCATACTACAACTTGACCTTGCAGACAGAGTCATCCAGAACTGTAAATTTGCACAGTGACCTCATTGACACTGCTTCATCATCATCATCACTTTATCATTCCCACAAGCTCACCGGTATTGACGCACTGCTTCAAAACAGCCACGCATTGTCACCACTCCGTGCTACAACAACTGAGCACATTTCTTTCAGCCCCTGTCTGACACAATGAGCCATATATCCTTGAATGACCCAAAACATGGGAAGAGCGACAGAGGAACCCATGGCCAAATGATTCCTCTTACTGTGAACACAACACAATATCTTACTTGAAACACAAAAGGAGAAGAGTTTCCTTTTCTTTCCTTACTTCCCTTCTTGCCTGTCCTTGCCTACTGACTCAAGTCCTGCTGTGGTTCTGCAGAGAGGATTTGTAAATCCAGCATGATTTCTGTACTTCTTACCAGTAGTTTACTGGATAATTTAGCATTTTTTACTAGTGAAGTATACAGATGACACAAAGATTGATGGAGTAATAAATACTAAGGACATGTTACTTTTATAGAATGATGCGGATCACTGAGCACAAAGGGCCCATTGAACAAAATGCATTTTAATAGAGTAAATAAAAGCTAATGCACCTGGGAATTAACAATTCAAGCTGTACTTAAAAATTTGGAGCCTTAGAAAGCAGTGGCTTAGAAAAGGGTTGTCAAGGCTCCGAGGGCACTCACAGGACTCACTGTCCCTGCCCAGACCCCCCCAGAGTCTCCCCGTACCCACCCATGGCCCAGACCCCCATGTCAGCCCCCCAGGCTGCCCCAGTGACACTGCAGCAGGGCTGGTGTCCATTCCCCACAGCCCTGCCCTGCCCAGCCCTGCCACCCCACAGCCCAGCCTTGGCCTGTCCCCATTCCCATGGAGGAGGCCGATGCCCAGGGCTGGTGCTGCCCTGGTGACCCCCAGTTGCCCTGCTCCTGGCTGGGCATGGGATGAGCCCTGACTGCCAGACCCTGCCCGCCAGACCCCACGGGGAGCACCCCAGCAGACTAAGGACTTGCACCAGGTCCCACATGTGTTGTAACCATATTCACCATTCCCATTTAAAGACCACTCATCTTCTGGAATGGTATCTTCCAGTCCAGATGTAGTAAAATATTTATATATTATGAATTCAGGAGTTCACTCAGAGTAGCAGTGCATTCACTGGATTTCAGAATGCTTTGACTTGCCTTGTACATGTCAGGTGCTTGCTCATGCAATTGGCAATTTATCTACACTGCCCAAAAGGAGGAGGACTGAAGGTCATGCAACTAAAACAATAAGTACTCCAAAATAATTATATAGGCTGCTTTGAATGTCTTTTTCTTTCTGTAAGGATATAGATGTGCAGATGTTTTGATCTGTTCTGTTTTAGCTTCATAATGCTTAGTTGCGTTTAATTCTGTGCTGGTGCTGTGCTTATTCAGTACTTCTGTAATGGGCTGAGATACAGCCCCATGTTTCTATCTAAATTTGACTTTTCCTTCCTTTCTAGATTTAAATCATCTATGACCATTAACATCATGACTTGGGAAAAGAAGTAAACAGAAAAAACCCATGAAGTTACTGGGTTCACAGGTTCAGATGGTACAGGTGTTACACCTTCTTATATCTGAAAATATAGGAAAATTTGAAAATACAGGAAAAAATGAAAAAAGAGCTCACACAGGATGTAAACCTCACTTCAATGAGCATATTATAGAGTCTGGTAATGGCAATCACATTGGTATTGTGATTGAACTGTATATTTCAATTGCTGTATTTTGCTAAGCGTAACTTACATTTGTATTGTGTTTTCAGTATTTTTTGTATTGTTCCACTAAATCAGAAATCCCATGTAACATCAATTTTCTTTAAATAAGTAAACCTGAAATTAAACATTACACTCTCCATGTGTGGAATATCTAAAAGAACTTGATCAGAGAGTATTGGACTCTGACACTATACAATAAGTAATAAATTCAAGTCTCTTCAGTAACCACCTGCAGCTCTTGATACAGAGGCTAAGACAATTCGAAAGCTGGTGTAAATCAGAGTGTTTCAGTTGTGAGTGAAATTATGCTAACTTATATGAACTGAATATCTGATATGTAAAGTACACAAGATACGGAAGACTAAGTATGTGCTTAAATGATGTACTGAATTAGGATGATAATGAAATTTACTTACTGTTAAAGTGTCTTCTCTCTGTCAGACTTGGAAGGAAAAAATTAAATCTTAGGTAAAAAGAATGCTTACCTGATTTTAGACATGGAGACAAATGAAATCTCATAGCTCCTTTGAAGGCTGGGCTGAAGAGAAACAGCTGAGTGGCAAATCACATAAGCAGGATAGAGAACAAGGTTATTGGCCACTGAAACTTAGATATAACCTTCCCATCATCAAAGAAATCATAATACACTGGGAGGAAAAAAATTCCCTAACGTCTATTTGGATATACAGAACACAAAAATTTTGGGGTGTTTAAGGTATCATCTCATATTTTGCTGGCGTTTTTTGAGCTGTATGATATAGTTTTCTTCTGTTGCCCATGGCAGCCTCCTTCTTTTTGGCAGTCATGGATTTAACGAGTCTAATAGATTATCGTGTTGCCATAGCTGAATAAGTGCTTAGCTATGGTTTTTCAGAAGTTTTTTTTTTTTTTTTTTTTCTGATAACTTGAAGTAGAATAGAAGATCCTTCTTTAAAAAAGGCTTGTCTTTTACAGGAATATAACCTCTTTTTGCTAGCTCCCTGGCACTTTTTTCATGGAGACAGCAGCCCTTCAAGAGGTGGAACTGACTGCAGAAAAGGACAACTTTATCACAGTTTCTTTAAATGTATGCTACTCTCGAAAGGCCACAGTTTAGTTAAACTAAGTTCATGATGTTTTCTCTGCAGCAGTGAAGGGGAGAAATGTCTGTAATCTTAGAAACTTCATTGGCAGTGTGAAAGCCTATGAAAATCTGATAGGGCATATTCTCCCTCAAAGGGATCTACAACTCTAAGAGGAACACCTTCTTCCCTTCTAAAACTAACAGACTCGAAGAACAGAATAAATGTAAGAAACAATACAAAACCTGGTGATCAAGATCCTCCTGCTCAGAGCAGGAGAAAAGAACAAGATTGGCAACAAAATTCCTAAATCCCCTAATATTATTGAAAAACAGCTGGTAGATTAGCATAGCACATTTGATATGGCTGTGCTAGTCTTGCCAAATTAGTCATTTCAGCAAGAACTTAAATTTGACTTGAACCATGTATCAAACAGTCACTTCCATTCACCCAAATTAAATGCAACTTATGCTACCCGAACAACGTGATCAGCAAATTAGTTATTAGGTATTTCTTACACAACACATAAAATTTAAAGTTCTCTGAGTAACTGTTGAGGTTAGTATTACATGCGATGCCACTGAGGACACAACTAAAAGTTTATGTACACTTACACTGCTGACAGTCATCAAGGGGGGGGGAAAAAAAAAGAGAAAAGGAAAAGCTTTGAAAACTTGAACTACTTCTGTTTCTCTGTAAGAGCAATTAGCACATATTCCCAAAGGAACTACTTAAAGAAGAAAAGAAACTGAGGATTCCCTTTGGGGAGGATAGTAACTGTAGAAGGCATTAAATACGCAAGCAGCCATTAGGCATGATTAAAGATTAATTGTGTGACATACACAGGACCTGGGGTCATTACAGGTCATGACTTTCATCTTAATTATTTGCCTTAATTTTTTTATTTAATTAGCTTGGCTTAATGAGTCTTTGGTTATAGATGTCTGGCACACTGGATTATTGTGCACCGTTTATTAAGTAAAAGACTCAGCTATTTAACTGCTTCTTAGCAGATAAATTTCACAATCTCAGCAACGAGATTCTGGATAAAACCAGAGTGGATTCTATGTAAGATCATAATGTTACAATCATATTTACCTCTCCACAATCAGCATTAGAGGTTCTACTGAAATGGGTGGGACGTGTGAGCTCATAATTCAATGATAGTATTTGAACTTTGAACATAAAAATCATCTTTCACACTTGACTTTTTCAGTGCTGTTTATTATATTAGTTACATTGGTAAAACTCTCTGTAAGTCAACATTCATAGCTCTCATTAGGCACTGTGTGTTGTACTGGCCACGACAGGGTATTTCAAGTCTTTGTGTTCTGTAAATATTTCCATAATAGAGATA
>WEKW01003180.1:371528-386889 GCA_013389905.1 Sula dactylatra | reverse complement strand
AAAATTGGCTGCTTTACTGGCCAAATATTATTAAAAGATTTGGCTTATTCGTTTTGTTTATCTTCTAGGACTACTTGGGAAAGAATAGAGAAATCTCATTTTGATTTTTTGGTGGTGGTAGTGGTTAACAAAAGCAGAGCTCACATAACCTCCAGGAATCAATCTCTGGGCCGTTATGGGTTAATTTAGCTTTGTTTCCATTTCTGGGAAATGGACAGCACATGTTGCAGGGATTTTTTACTTTTAGGATTTTTTTTTTTTTGCCATAAGAAGAAGCAGGTCCCAAAGCACTTTACCTCACCCAAAACACATCTGAGAAAACTTTCTTAAAGTACCACACCCATTTTGAGTTAAGCTACCCAAGTCAGGTCACACAAGAGGCAATATCTGTTTATTGGTATAAACGAGAACTGGAGAGGATTAGAAGGTGAGTCAGATTGCATTCTACAACAAGGAGATAAATGACTCCACAGGGCTTGAAAGCAGGTTGCTTCTCCCTATTTCTTTCAAAAGGAGAGCAAGAGGATTCTTGTTTATGTGTGGTTGTTTTTCTTTTTAACCTTTAGTGAGATGTTATATATAATATTGAAGCCAAACACCATACCTAAATGAAACAGGAAGAATTACTTACTCAGCTGTACATCTGTATATGCTGCAGGTTCAATTTCTGCTCAAGCTAGTGATTTTAATGAATTTTAGATGGAAATTTTAAATAAATTATATAGGGGGAATTTCAGAGGTTATTGTAATTTGACATATTTTGGTTTATTCTAATTTAAAATTCAGAAACTGGGATGGAGCTGAATTGAACAAGCCTTTTGTACAGCCAGTTCAGCTGCTGTATTTACTGATGTTGTTGATGTGTTTGATTTCTGTACTGTTGTAATGTGCTATGATCTCCTATCTCAATTTTAATTTTTTGATCAAGAGGGGACATCAAGATCACCATATTTAATGGAAACGTTTTGTTGATAGGGTATAAGCCCTGTCATGTGCAATGTAATCAGATGTTATAATCTTCTGTCATTACAAAATCAGCCTTCTTTAGTGAAAAGCATAATAAATAAGTGATAGGTAACACTCTGGATTCATCAAAGGGTGGTTTTGTCCAGATGAGTTCTTCACAATGTTGTAGCTTAAGGTGTGGTCTTGAAAGATTGCTGGTTTGCAGTATCCTGGAATGCATTTTCTTGTCTGTTTCTCCCCCAAATAAGAGCATCTTTCTTTTGACAAATACATCAGTGGTTAATTACATGTCTTTGGGGAAGTGTATGTAGTCTTCCTCCAGGCAGATGTGAGGAAGGTCTGCCTGAATTGTGAGCTGACTAAGAACAACGTGCATGTGAGCAGTGTTGAGTTCAGGTTAAGGTATCTTGTTCAGGATTGTTGCTGTGCCTACCTCCTTCTTGCAGCCTCTAGGCAAGAAAGAGTGCATGGGAGCTGACTGGGGCTTGCAAAATACCATGCAGACCTATCTTCAAAGAAGTGGTCAAGCCTCTAAATCATCAACAATTCAGTTATTGCTGTAAGGGCAAACATCAGTATCGGAGCAACGCAGAGATGGTTGTGACCTTCAAAGCCTGCTGGAAAAAGTATGTCTGTAAGTGGTCAACCCTTAGGGCCCAAGAATAGATACCTCTATGTCTTAAGATGAACCATAGAGTCATGCAAGAGGAGCAAGCAGGTTGGAGACCCCACAGTGTATACACAAAACCACAGAGCTGCTGGCATCTTCTCCTCAAGATGTTCTCAGTGGCACTGAATCTCTTTTTCCTCATGTTCTCCACTCTTGCTCATCCTGAGATTTACCTTCAGGGCCAGAGAGGAAAGGACCTGCTGCTTGATAGCATGGCAATCTTTTAGTTTATTTGGCTCATCTTTTAAGCTATCATTCTAGTTTCAGCAGCTCCCAATAAGCATCACTTGCAAAACAGTGAATTTTGTCTTATCCTCAGAATTTTACAGACAGTCACAAGGCACTGAGCTCGATATTGGTAATAGCAGCAGTGTTTTTAGTATAAAGAAACAGATGTTTGGCTCCAGAACACGGGCGCCACATTCTAACAAAGGTACTTCCCTAAACACAGGTCCAAAGGTCAGGGTGTCTCTCCTTGCTTCCAGTGTACTGATAGACAAGCATATCCTGAGGTAGTCACATTTTCTGGCTCTATTATACCCAGAGTATTTGTTCATTCCAACAAGATTCAGTACTGAATTGTGTGACTCTGGTAAGCTTGACAAAAAGAAGGGTCTTGTGTTTGCTGAGAAGAACAAATATACTGGCTTTCATAGCAATATGAATCCAGCAGGAGAAAAAGGCATAATTAATTACATTTGAGCCAGTTCAGAGGCAGGAATGTAATGTCTCCCACATTTCCATCATTACTCTGCAACCACTCAAAACTCAAGGGGACTTCCCAAGAGCACCCTCAGGGATGTGAGAGTCCAAAATGTGGGTGTCAGTTTTACATGCTTAAGTCAAATAAGTAGCTTGGCCCTGACCTGACTTTCAGCTGGCCTTGCCTAGAAACAAAACTCCTGCAAAACAGGAAAGTTCTTGCAAATGGGAATAATCTTTATAATCTTAATCTTCCTGCTACCTCAGCTGCTATTTTATGGGTGTAAGACTGTGCATCTACCTTGGCTTTTTTTTTTTCTTATTTTTTATTTGAAAGGAGGAACATTTCTTTGAAAATGGAGACCCTCGTAGCTCTTCATGGTGTAGGACACTATGAAATCTTTAACTGGTCTTGAATCTGCCTTTTAAAATGGGATCTTAACAGAGACAAATAACAGCCTCATTGGGTCAATGGATCAGGCTACCATCATATTATTCCTGCAGGTTTTCAGGCCCAGCATTGGAGAAAACAGTAAATTAAAGAGTGAGCTGAAAATAGATATGGCATACTATTGCTGAGTTCTCATTCTCTGTGTGACAGACATTTTTGGGAGTTTTGAGTAATAACTGAGGAACATCTCCACATTCCCAATCAGGAAATCTAGTCTAAAATTTCTGACTATTTGGGTGCCCAGGCTTGTCCGTTGCGATGAGAGCAAAATGTACAAAATACACCATTGAAACAGATTAATTGATTGCACAGATTGAATCATTATTTCATTATTGCTTACTTAATAGGTGGTTCTTTTGAATAATTTTATATTTAAATCCATTACGATTATAATTTCCTTGGGTACTCACAATCTTTGAGTCAAATGGATATCCTTTTTGATCGTTCTATTACAAAGACTAGAAGCATATTCCTTACAAAAGGCTTTTGACTACATTTGATCTAGATTGAGTTTAGAATATTGATGGTCTCAAGACATTGAAATACATTCAGAAGTTGGTGTTCAAGTAGGCTTTGAGCATCATTTTCCAGCTCATCACAAGCTGTATTTTTATTCTCTGCCCAAAGTATTTCCTGTAATTCAGCAGAGGCCTTTGTGGAAGGTTTGGAAATAGCTTAGGCAATCTTGAGGTCCATTGTTTGAGGACTGTGACCTCAGTTTTTAACCTAGTGGGCCCACTGCTATCTATCACTAGAAAATTCTGTTCTCCCAAACAGAAAAATATTAAGGCTGAGAATTCCTTCCCTGCATTACTGCCAGAGGAGAGACTTCTCTAGCAAATTGACTTGTATCCACAAAAGCAGTGTGGCAAGATACCATATGGGGTAATTGTATGCACTGTTCAAAATATTTTAAATGAACTTGTACTTACAAAGAAATAACTTATGAAGTTAACTTTTACGTGTGTGTGAATAATTAAACTATTGTCACTACTCTAAATTATCATCTATTGTTAACTTACATCATTAAATCTTGCTTCTTTGCTAAAGAATAATGAAAAATACACTTAATTAACAGTTATTGCAAGCTTGAGGCCATTGATGACACAGTTCTCAGACTGAATTTCACAAGTGTGTTTTGTACTTGACTTGAAATTGCTGCTTTATTCTAAAGCCCTGCACAGTGATGTGGGCATAACAAATTTTGTATCACAAGAACGAACTCCCTTAGTAAATTATGTCACTGTTGGTTAAGATTAGGTTGCTACAAGCAAACAACTCGAGTGTTATTTTTTTTTTCCCAGTGCAGAGGGCGGAGTTATGGTTTGAGCCTGCTGTTCTAGTTGCTTTTAGCAAATTTATGAAAGGCTTTTGCTGTGTGCCAAATCTGACAAAATCCCACCCCCTTTGCCTCGCAGCTTCACTGTGCCAATCCATCAGAAGATTTCGGGGGGTTCTGTAACAGTTCCCTGAGGAAAGTGACTCTGGTTAATTTCCTTGTTGTTTCGATTACAGAGGTGATAGGGTTTTTTTCCTTGGATATTGTTAAAGAGGCTTGCCAGCACTGTAAAGAATGTGCTGCATTCTTCAGATGAAATAAGGCCAATCAGTGGAATAATGAGGAAAGTAATATCTCCCTAGAGAGTCTGATTGGGTTTTCATCAAATCAGCCAACCTTTTCCAGTCATTTACACCAACGTTCACTCCATGCAGGGTGTTATGCTGCCTCAGATTCTTTCCTCCTTTTAAATCCCTTGTGATTATTACTGATAACTAAATAATTGGGATGAGGCAAATTTATGTATTTTGTATATGTTCTCCTTTTTAAAATTAATTATTTTGCTCTTATTTTTTCACATATATTTTAAATTACTCTCTTACCCTGGAAGCTATTCCAAAGGAGAGAGGGATATGCAGGAGCTGGAAGATTTATTCCTTTGTAACACTGAATGTCCTTTTATTTTTAATATGTGGGGTAGTCTCCCCTGAATGGAAGGTTGCCTACTGCTAAGAGTACAATCCCATGACAAGATGCCCAATTCTTGTTGTTAATTAGAGCTTGACACATTTATTTTTATTTATTCATTAATTTGCCTTTCCGAAATAAACCTCTAAAATGAGCCATTTAATTTATTGGGGAGCGAGGAGAACAATAGTTACCATGATCTTCCCTTATTTCATGTTCTTTTCTCTGTCAAGAGCACAGCATTAAATGCACGAGGAACATCTAACTACTGAAACAGGAACACACACTCTTTCATTCACACAGAATTTGAGCTAAGAAAATGGTCATTTCAGGTTTGCACATAGCTTATGCAGGTGGTTTCTCGCTGTACCCAAGTACATCAATAATCTCTTCTGAAAAATATAAGAATTACAGTGTTGGGCCAGATCCTCCCATGGTGTGAACCAGCTTGGTCCTGCTGACACCAGTAGCTGTGCTGACTTATGTTTTCTGAGCATTTCACCCAGCACGATTCCCTTCAGGTACACAGAAATGCATGCAAATTATTGGCTCACCAGGGCTACTGTTCATACATTGCTAACTAGACCTTTCCTATGAATCCAGGACCTTTTGGTCATTGAAAGAGAAATAAGCAGGAGCACAAAAGATGCAGGATGCTGCAGAGCTGTGCTATTTAAATGCATTTGCAGACTAAATGTTGCAGTCAGCCTATGGCTGGCAGCTGCATACATGGCTATACAGTACATAAAATAAGGGGGATTTTTGTTTTCCTTCTGTGCTGGCTAGTACTCTGTTCTGAAGCACAGGCTGAAAGAAAGCTGGTATCATGTCCAAGTAATCTTCCTTCTACGGCTGGGAGATTCAGAGACAGTGTAGCTTCGTTGTACACAAACACATTTATGGCATCTTTGACAAGCTCCTGGACCACATCAGGCATGATCTGATTACATCACTAAAATTAATGTGGTCTTTGGATGTTTTACACAGCAATCTGGGAGGCATTTATTTCCTGCAGTTGTTGGGGGGGGACATGTTTAGCATGTGAAAGTTTTCAAAATTAACTGAGTTCCATTCACACCAGTCCTCCCACACTGCTCAGCAAATGATTCAAAGCCTTCAGCGTGATTTCATCTGTGCAGACTCTAATCCACTTACTTAATGAAATACATAATTAACATATTATAATTGCAGTAAAGATGGTTTTGACAGAAATCATTTCCCGTATCTAATACCGTGGTAATTTAATCTGTTCCCCACTCCCTAACACGACCCTCCGTGATTAAGTTTCATAAGAATTTTTTTGATTGATTGATTCATCTGACGTGCCTGGGCCCTGCTAAAGGAGTGTCTGTCAGTTTACAGAGCCACGTGATGTTGTGGCAGATGGTTGTGGAGAGGCTCTTTGCGCTGCCTCCCTGTGTGGTCTTTTTTTTTCCTTCTTCTTCTTTTTCCCCTAAATGCCCTGATAATCCAAATACAGCAACCCTGATCCACTGAATTGCTACATGTTTTTATATGCTGCCTTTTAGTTGTGTGTATAGTTATTAAACTAGGGAAGGCAGGATGTGTTAAACTAGGAGGTCTAAATCCTAATGCTGTCATTCACTTCCACAATGAAACAACCCCCACAGATACTTTATATTTTATTTTTCTTTCTGTTTGTTTTCAACACAATCTCTCTAGTCTGTCATTCACTCTCAGGCAGTTACTTGAGTTAAAAGGGCCAGCAAGCCAAGTTATACAGACCTTCTCAGCTAAATATCACTTGTTACCTGCAGGAATATATGGGGAACATTATCAACCACTGGCTTTTCAAGTCAGACTCAAACGGCTGCTCTCTTGATATGGGTCATGACTCATGAGATAATATCCAGCAAAAGGTCTGTGGCAAATGATTACTTCCTTTTCATAGACTGAAACCCTATAATTTTTTTTAATGTTGTCAGTCTCCAGGAAACTGTGTCCTAGTGACATTGTGAAAAAAACAAATCCCAAAGTGGAGGGATGCTGGATGTCTTCCACTGAGACAAACTAAACCATTTGGCAACATAAAGCATCGTCCTCTCACCTTCATTCCTGCCCCTTACACCACTCTGTGCTCCAATATACATTTTTCCATCTCTGGTTTGCTTCTTTTATGGTAGGGGTTCAACCAATACTGCTCATCCCTGTCCTGCATTTTCTGCTCTGCAAGTGGCTTGCATGCAGCTAGCCAGTTCTCCAGTAGCTCTGGTGAAAAGCAAGTAACTCTGTTTGGGACAGACGACAGAAAGACAAAGACCTGCCACTGTCAAGGCAGCCAGTCATTGTCAGAGCTGAGATTAGAGCCACTTGCTCTAATTAGATGCTCAACTTGCTAAAACAGACCATCCTGTTGCAGGTTTGGGCATTGGTGCCTGCAAATTTTGTTATCCACAGCTAGGAGATTCCCTGACACCCTGAGCAGGGCTAGTGGCAACATTTGCTCTTTGTGGCTTGCTTTTGTTTACAAACTGGCCTGCACAATAAGGTAATACCATACATGAGAGAGCTCGGGGCTTTACTGTAGGTCTTTAGGTCTTCTCCTGGGGCCAGGCAGGAGGGGGACGGACAGGTTGATTTGTGTGAGCTGGTTTGCCCCGGGACAAGGTGGGGATGGATTTTTCAGGGTTTCTGTTTTGGAAGAGGGCAGATTAGGGGTGTTTAAACCCTTTTAAGTCCCTTGATTGTCCAGACTTTTAAAAGTCTGTCTCATGAGGTGAGACAGCACCACAGCAAGATAACTGTAGCAGAAGCTAAGCCTTTCTTCATAGTACAAGATGCACCAGCACTGCCATCCAAGCAGTGGGGCATCCCTTAGGGACACATTTTGCTTTGCACTTGTATCAGTTTGCGACACTGGTTGGTGCCAGGCAGTATGGCACTAGGAGCAGTATTGCAGACCAATTCTCAGTCTAGTAGTGTGTGGGCTACTGACATTAATGGTTTATGGCTTGTAGGAGCTGAGGTATACTGCAGGCACAGAGACCACGGTCAGCTTCTGTGTGGTGTCATGACCCAGCTGCTGGGAATGTTTTGAATAGCAGTCCCTTGTCTCTGTTGGTCAAAAGGTGGATGAAGGTAGTGAGGTTGTGAACAGTGAGCAAACCTTTGCTTCCTGTCCGCCTGAGTCTTAATTTTTTGTTTTCCTATAACTGCAAATAGTCTCAAAGTATCTGGTGGGCAATATTGCTTATGTATCATAGGGCAGAGACCTTGGTCTTAAAAAAATTGCAGGACACAGTTGCAAATTGCAGCATTCATTCTGTTTTACACCTGGAATGTCTAAGTGGGTGTGTTCACTGACAAGGAGGGTAGAGACAGTAGAAAATAACAGAAAGTAATTTACTGCCTGTCTTTGCCTTGTTTTATTATTGCACTTGATAAAAAGTCAAAGGTGACTCAGGCTCCAGCCACTGTGATGGTCATAATGCACCAAAGGAATTGGAGGTAGGGCTGCCCCACCTGTCCCGCTGCCCCACATCCTTCTGAACATTAGATCTTGGGCAAGTGCTTCTGACAGAAGCCTCCATTTGTGAAAGGCTCAGTCTTCTTCCTGGTAGGAGGATATATGAATAATTTTTGATGATGTGAAGCTGCATTTAATTGCATTGTCTTTCATCAACTGAGGGAGTACCAGTGCTTGACAACATAGTAGGTTTGTGGCTTTTTTGTTAGATGATGCAAAATGCAGCGTATTCATTCATTTCAGCAGTGTTTTTAACTGAGGTGCCTAATTTCTGTTGATGAGCTGATGCATTGGTTATGGTTTATTTGCATACCAGTTCTCACTTACTTACATACTACTGGTGTGTTTGCATAAAAACTTATGCCCAGATTAACCTATAGTAGGTGAAGGCTTTCTGTGGTGCATCTAAATCTGCCTTCCCTCCTAGTGACAGATTGTAAGTGCACTGATCAACAAAAGCTCTTCTTTACCCATTGAATTGTGAAACACTTACCTGGGAACAACTTGAGCACAGAATGTGAGACGAATTAAGAGGCATTTATATAAAAGGAGGAAGACAGAGATTTGGAAAAAAAAAATCAATGCAAATGGTCAGTTTATTAATACACTGGCACAAAACCACAAGTGTGGACTATATACCCACCCACCCCAAACCCATACTGAGTTCAAGGAGGCCACACAAAATGATGCACACCAGCTTCTACATCTGAGTCAGTGAACTCATTGAACTTGACTGAAATTCCTGTCGGAGCATTTTCTTTTTCCTATGAGTGTGAAGGGAGGGGGAGGCTCCTTTGTGAGTGGCAAGTGTACATGAACACCACCACATCAACTGCCAATATGTTATGAGGCCTTGGTAACAATCTGGAGTCTCTGGGGAGCTCTGCTGCAGTTCAAGTGAGTATCAGACAGAGAGAAAACAATTTCTGGTGCCAATAATGCAGCACAGATGAAAAATGTTTTAATATTTGAAGCTGCTTTATGGCAGAAGCAATGACAGTGATGGAGTCAATGTCAGCTTTTTTCCTTTAAATGTCATCTTTCGTCTATGAGTTTTTTCTGCTCTGGAGGCATACAAGCCTGATGCTGACTGTTTGCAACCATTGATCATTGATTTTATTCTAAATGGAAAGCTTGCCAGAAGACTAGAAATTCTGGAATTTATTAGGATTTCTTTAAGAGGCACTTTAGCTCAACAGTTCTCATTACTGTCTTTACAATGTTACTTATTTTTCTTTTTATGTCATATGATTTGTAAAGGGTTAGTACTCAGAGAACAATATACGATTAAACCATTGTGCATGCTGGAGTTGCAAGCTTAGAAGGGAAAAAAGGATTCTAAGGAGGGCTAAGCACATATCTGAGTGTTAAACAACAACTAATGTCTCTTCAGAACCAAAAGCTCTATTTTGAAATCTGTGGACATGATTTTTATTAAACAGCAGTTTTGATTAAATAAGGTCACTCTTAAATTAATAACTCTTAAATACATAAATAAAAGGGCTAAACCATCTTTATATTCTGGCATTTAGTGCATAAACAACGTATTGTATGCACCAAATGTCAGAATATAGTGAAAGTTTGTCCCATTAAACTAATACTACTGATGGACAAAAATGTCTTGGACTCTAATAGCTCCTCAATGAATTTATTTACAGTGACATTATTCTCAGCATGCCAACTAGGAGTGGTTTAAGGCTTTATTACATATTAACATTTTACGTATTTGTGTGCTTATGTATAAGTGATTATTCTTCATTTGGTTAAAAAGAATCCATTTACGATTATACAGTAGGCTAAATGTTTTCAGTTTGTGATATGTTTCCATTGGCACAAGACTAGTTCAAACAGGTATGTTAGCTCTTGGCTGACATGCCTGACATTCAAGCTTTATTACGGAGCAGTGTACCCAGGGAATGTGAATTATAGTGAGTATCAGCCTTGGCCTGCTAAAAGCATCATTCAGCCTAGTTGATTATGGAATTTACTCTGGAGTTTGGGTCTGAAGATCCATCTACTGAACTGATGCTGTTTATTTGTTTAGTCACAAATATGTTGCAGACCAGACAAAGGGAAAATTACAGCAGAAAACAGACTGGTTGGATAGCAATGAGCAGGGAAAAACAAAATCTTGCAGGGTAAAGAGCCGGTAGTAAAGTTTATTGCCACTGTTTAGATAAAACTAATTCTGGCAAACCCTTTAATAAACCATCAAGTGCAGCACTTGAAATGTAAAAGAAAACTTTCCAGAAAATAAAATGACCATCTGCAATGTTACCTTAGACGCTGTAAATGGAGTTTCTGGTGTAGTGGGGTCCATTGTTCCCCACTGATCAAGTAGTGAACTGTCCTGATCTGCAACGCCACATATAATACAGCGGTTGTATTGTAACCGGGGTAGAGGAACAGTGAAATAATGTCTGCTTGCCTCAACACTGTCTATTCTGCACAGGCCATATCCCCACATACTCATTCTCATACTTGTTAACAGGTGTGTTTCTGTGTCTGCAGCAGTGTATCTCAGGTAATAAAAATGGCATATTTTCTCTTTATTGTTGGATAACCTATGTTTACTTCTGCATAGATTGCCACCAAAAGGGCTTGTTTAGATTTGTTCTATACCAAATGATCTGTTATTTCTGGCAAGGTTTTAAACATTCTCAGATGAGATCAGACTCTTTGGCTAAGTGCAATAATTGGGAAATACTGAATACTGTCCAGCAGCCATTTCTTGAGAGTACCATTTAAATGTCTCTTCTACTAGGAATATCTGTATCCATAAAGTGCAACACCATTTGCATGAACCACGTGTACACTTTTGGAAGGTGAATCTTCAGAGATGCTCCTTCAAGCACCCTTACAGATTAAAATCCTAATAAACATTTGCAAAATAACCATGAATTTGCCCTAATAGGAACAGCTGGAAGCTTATCTGACAGTTTTGGTATCTGTTTGTGAACCAGAGAATCCTAAAAAGAAAATATTTAAATATGAAGTGATGACAGTGTCTTATGCTCCCATGGCATAGAGATCCTCCTTATCATTATTAATTTGTGTTGCAGCAGAATCTAGAGGCTGCAGTGGATTTAAGGGTCCCGTTGTGCTGCACATATACATTACAGATATTTCTTGCACTTACGAATTTAGTTTCAGAAGAATGAGATAGCACAGGCAGAAATGGGGAGTGAATATGAGATGTGCTATTGATACCCAAGATCATATGATTTGGGGATGGAACTGAGAGTTACCGAGTTTTAGTTTAATGTCTTGCTTGGTAGATTGCTTCATACCCTTCAAGAACCCCATATCTATCTGCATAGCATTTACTGTTACAGGGTTCTTCTTGGATAAACTATTGGTTATTTACAGGTTTCTCCATCAGGAAGTGACTGGCACAAAGGAAGGCCCCACAAAAAGTGATCTTTAAAAAAAAGTTAAGTCAAAGTAATCCACAAAGAAAAATTTGGATTTTTATTCCTTGGTTGGGGAAAGGATTTTAAGGGAAAGCAAACCTAGCTTTTCCACCCCTAAGTGGATTGCTGCTAAGTGGCAGCAGAGGACTGCAGAGGCAGTGGCAAATGTGTTGAGAACAGTGATATTAAAAAGAAAGGAATTTTGGAGGGAATCCTGAAATTTTCTAGAGAAAATAATTTCAGCTGAAAATCACTGAGCAGATCTAGTAAGGATGTTACTGCTTTACACTGGGAATCAGTGACTTTATCATTCCTGTGCTCAGCAATCTACAGCTCTGTGAATTTAGCTGAATATTTGTAAAGAAAGATGGATAATGTCAGTGAAAGGAGTCAGTTCCTTCTCTGTGAGGAGTTTAGCCTTGCAGGAAACCTCCTCCTGCTAATCCATATTCAGAGAAGCCCTGAGGGAGTATCAAGACTATTCTGAGAGTAAATTACCCACCCAGGAAAGGATTAAGAGGATCCTGGCCTGGCTCAAGATCCCCAGCTAGATCAACATGTGTCAGTGTTTGACAAAGGTTTATGCTGATAGTATGTTCAATGTGCTGATGTTCCCAGGACCATTCCTTAGAGACCTCTCAGTTGAGAGACTGAAGAGCAGAGGCTTGATTTTGGAGTCGGGGAAAGCAACCAGTCACTGATGACTTCCAGTAGGGTAGCATCAAGCCCCCAATGCCCTTTTGAGTGACCACATTAACAGAAATAGAGGGCAGTAGGTAAGGGTACCCTGTGGTGCTTTACACTGCCATGACTTCTGCAGTTTCTGTTCTGACAAGGGAAGAGTTGAAGCTGCAAGGCAGCCTCCTTGCTCCTCCAGCTAAAAAAGTATAAGCTGCAATAATTGACCTCAGCTCAGCTGGGCTGCCCCAGGGTATGGGGACACATTTGCTCCATGGGGTCAGTCAGAATGCTGGACCATGCCTTACATCATCGTTCTCATCTTCCAGATGATGGAGGGATGGGGGAGTCACCCAGCATTTCACTCCTGATGTCACCAGGCTGGGACACAGCTGTAATCACCCTGTCACAGTCTGCACCTATGTGACTAAAGAGAAAAGCTCAGCTGCCAAGATATTCAATCTAGAACTCCTCATTAAAAAAAAAAAAAGAGCTATTAGATGTTATATCTTTAATAAATGGCCTATTATTATGACATAATTTAATTTAGTGCTTAGAATGTATTATAGCCACCATAACAGTTTTACATTTATAGATTTCATAGTTTTGCTTCTATAAAACAACTACAATCTGTGCCCCTTCCAGCTAATTACAATAAAATGCTTCCATTCACATTTAAAATGTAAACTAAGGGTAGAGGCAGGTGAATGCTGACTCAGATTTATATCTTCACAGGCTGCTGAGATTGCCTAGGTTTAGCATCCCCTGCCTAAGGTGCCTTCTGGGGTCAGGTCCTGGGGGACACCTGCCAGGCATGGAACATGCCTATTGCTAGGAGATCCAAGGGGTTACTGCTGAGGGACCGTGTTTGTGGGGATGGTTGAAAGTATATTGATTAAATGAAAGAAGTTGAGAGCAGATACTCATTTAGGCTGACCTGGAAAAAAGAGAGTACCAGTCCTAAGTATGATAGGACTCATTGGAAAGAGGAAAGGAAATCAGCTGTAAGAGATGCAGATTGAGTGATCAGGATGCGGGGGAATGAAGCTTTGGAACTTAAATGACAGGTTCAAAAAGCATGTATGTATCTGAGAAAATATAAAACAAAGTGAGAGAACAGATGTGTTAAAATGGGGTTAATTTTCCTATCATGGTGTAATACATTTATTCAAGAGCTGTTGGTGTACAGAAGTCCTGCCCAAAGCAATGCTTTTTAAATATTTTTAATGAAAATATAAAGTCAAATATCGCCAATGACTGTGGAACAAGTTAACAAAATCCTTTCTTATTTCAAAACCCTCAAACTTAAAATAACCTTGTGTCAAGAGAAGCAATAATCTCCCAGTTAACAAAAATAGAACACGATACTTAATGGACTTTCTCTGTTTATCAATTAACAAATAGATTTTCCAAGTCTGCACAAATCAGTTAAAAATGAGCTACCATCTACCTTTGCTACCCTATTTGTATAAGCTTTCCCCAAGCTGTTTATAAACTCAGCATGTGAGAGTCTCTAAGAAGGAGAGTCCAACAGCAAGGACTTTTGTTCCTGTGGAAATCCTTACTCTGGAACCCACGCTCTTAATGACTATACTGGAGAGGAGTCGTTCCTGATTTTCAGTCATGCCCAAGTGCAACAAATGGAAATGTTTTTTGAGCTTGTGGTCCTTCTTATACAGTAATCAAAAATGCTCTAAAGAGCTCAAATTGGTTTGGAGTGGCAGCTTGGTCAAATATTTTTTGACCCCTTCCTAAATTTTCTGATTTTGTGAGGATCTCTTTTTTGAGGAGAGAAAACGCTACATTTACATGGATCAGAGGTGACCAGTGCTTGTAGCAGCAACCGCCACTGCCACCAAAATTCCAATGAGGCAAATGTACATGTGAGTTTCTATTTGCACATACAATAAAAATGTCTGATTCCACATCCACATGGCAGCCCAAGTATATTTGACAACCCAATTTTTGATGGTTTATGATGTGGCCTCAGGTCTAATAACCTTCTTCTGCAGATGCTGGTTTTGTATGTTTTTAATCACGAATCATTCCTTATCTATTAACCAATCATATTTGCTAACTGGATTGCTTGTGAAGACCTCTTATTGTAATTAGCATGCTTCAGTTGAAGAGTAAACAAATATTATAACAAACTACTACGACATAAGTTGATTTTCTCTTACTCAATCACTACCATTGTGGATACAGCAAATTTTGAATTAAACATCTCTCCAAGATTTAATGATCTCAGTCAAGAACATTTTAATTAAATTAAGGGATTGAAACTTTTATTTTTGACAGAGAATGAATAAATCAGCAAAAGGTGAATCTGGTTCAATGAAAAACTTGATCCAGAGAAATAGTCTGGGAAATAATTAAAATTGCATTGACCAACTGTGCTCAAAAGGAAGAGTAAATATTTTGTCAAGAGATGCTAAAACATAAAGTCCTACACTGAATTCAAAGTATTGTTATTGGAAGATGGGCATTTGTCTATGAAGAAATAGTCCTCTGATGAGGAGGTCATGTCTTCCACCAGCACGAGACCTCTGTTCTATCATCCTTGTGTTTGAGTTGACAGATGTGAATGCTGGGGTATTTAAAGAACTATATTAGCAACATTTTGGGAGGTCTCGATATACTGGGGGTTCTGGCTGTTATGACTGGTGGCTGTTATGGCTGAGTTTGTGGTCTGCAGTTTGCTGGGTCTCCTACTGGTTACTCTTCCACAGTTACTGAAACTGCAATATTTACTATCACCTTTTGTTTTACTGGCAGAATAAATAGAACTGGACATCAATCCAGAGCAACAGATTTTATACAGATAACACTGTATGACTAACATACTCAGATCAACCAAATAGCGTCTGTCTGGCTCCTTTATTTTAAGTTTATACCATGTTTTGAAACACATGTGCACACGTGCACACACACACAAACACACAGGTATCTCTGGAGATTTAATCAGTCAGGTTACCTGGGAAGTAGATTTTGTGTAGTGAGTATATGATGAGCTACCAAGAAATAAAAG